>JALQSN010000266.1:0-66605 GCA_023690525.1 Holotrichia oblita
GCAGTTCTCTGCCTACTATTATATTCGGCGGTTTATATTTTTTGTTTGCGCTCCGCTAAGCGTTATGTCAACCTTAAGCCTTAAAGTTAACTCTAAGCCATGTGTTTTTTGTTGACTTCCGGTTTTTTTTATATTATAATTGATTTTACTAACTTACGGAGATTTAATTATGGCGTATACAATAGCCGAAGCGGCAAAAAAAATCGGCGTTACCTCTCATACTTTAAGGTTTTACGAAAAGGAAGGCTTACTGCCTTTTATCAAGCGCACGCCTTCGGGCTTGCGTACTTTTTCCGATACCGATATTGACGCGTTGAAGATAATAATGTGCCTGAAAAATACGGGTATGCAGATTAAGGATATTAAAAGCTTTATCGACCTTTGCAGCGAAGGCGACTCAAGCCTTGAAAAAAGGCTGGACTTTATGCGCCGTCAAAAAGAAAGCGTGGAAGCTCAAATCGCCCAAATGAAAAAGCATTACGATACGATTCTTTATAAAGAACAATATTACATAGACGCAATAAAAGAGCGCGATTTAATCAGGCAAAAAAGCAGTTAACCTCTTAACTATGCTCTTTACTCCCGTACTAAAACATATGTAAGCAATCCTTCTAAAATTCTTTTTGTTTTTTACATAAAGTGTGATATAATAAATAATATTGTTTTTATAAACTTTAAAGGTATAAATGATGAAAATTAAACTCGACGATAATAAAAAAGGTATTATAGCGATAGCCGCGCTCGGCGCATTGTTTTTATTGACGCTGGCTATGCTATTTTTTTGTAAGCTGATAGACGCAAGCGGTTTAAAATACTTGAGCCGTTCTCCGGGCGAAGAATATTTTTTTATGGGATTAATCTGCCTGGTTCTAGCGATAGTCTGTTTTGTCGGCACCGCCTTTGCGATAGGTAATTATTTTATTTTCAAAAAAAACAGATTCTCGCGCTTAAAAAAAGGCGCGCTTGTTAACTTTATCTGCGCCGCCGTTTTCAGCGCGTTCAGCATAGTTACTTATTTAGTCAGCAAGCAGGGTAACTTAGTTTCGCTTATCCTCTTAATCTTTGCGACGCTGTTTTTTGTTTTTATACGTTTAATGGCGGCCGAGCCGGAAATTAGAAAAAAAAAGCAGTCCCCGATAACCGCCAGACAGCTAAAAAGAAATATCGTAAGCTCCGGCCAGACAATAGTTTCGATAATTACGGTATCCGCCACTATCTTAGCGCTTATTATCAATTCAATAGTGCTATTATTTACGCCGCTGTTTTCAAGCGGAGGAGAAAGCGCCGCTCCGACAATAATGTCAATACTGAACTCTCTTCCCAACCATACTATTTTAGAACAAACAATCGCCGTTATATTTATTTTCCTAACCTTTGCCAATTTCGTATTTTTAGTAAATGTAATATTAAAATTTGTAATTAACACGGTAAAATTCCTCAAAAGCGCAAAAGACTTTGCAAAGTACAACATCTTTTTAGCTTTATTTATATTTGCTTATTCAGTAGCAAAGTTTTTCATGGCAAAGTTCAAGGGCGAACCGGCGGAGTTTTACACATATATTAATTTAATTACCGCTGTCATAATTTATATTGTGTTCACCGTATTTGCAGGCTACGCCGAAAAGATAAACTTATTAAAATACTACCCTAAGCTTGCGAAAAAAAAGAAGCAGGTCAAAACAAGTCCGCTGCCGATGATTTTTTTACTTGCGATGACAGGCGCGACGCTCAGCGTATTGTTTACAAAATTATTTACGCTCGACATTGACGCGCCTACAAGCGCACCCATTCACGAAGGCGCGACAGGTTTTGAACTGATATTCAAATCTAACGGCAGCTTTCAAAATATTGTGGCAATCGTACTGATAATTACTTGCGCTTTATCCGCTTTGTTTTTTATTTTGACGCTGCTCAATTTTATTATTGACGCCGATAATTATAAGCAATCCGCGCTCAGCTACGCATACTATAATTTGTTTTTCCAGTTTTTTCTTTTTGTAGTCGGCTTGTTTTTCGTGCTTATGGTTCCGTCGTTCGATTCGCTTTTCCAAGCGGTATTCGGCGACCTGTTCGAGACCTTAACAGGACAGGAAGCTACTATTTCGGAATATATTAAAGTAACAACACAAAGCTTTTTACCTGTATTAATCGGCTTTACAATATTTGTTTTGATGCAGTTGTTCTGCTTTGGCCGTAAGAGTAAGGCAAAAGAGCTTGAAGCTAAAAGAGAAAAAGAAAATGGCACCGCCGATGAGCAGGATACGTCCACGGATTTAGCCGAGGAAGAGCCGGCTGAAGCGGAAAAAACACCTGCACAAGAGCAAGTTCCTGAAATCGCGGAAGAAGAGAACATTGTTCTTGACGACCCTTGCCCTGCTTTCAGCGAATTAGACAACAATTTGCCGCTTTATAAAAATCAATTGAAGGAACGCAAAACCGCCGTTTTTGAAAACTTAACGCTTGAATCCCTTACCGATTTTATTATTGAGTTTGCAAAGAACACTCCCGAGCGCTTATCTTACAGCAAAGACAGTATTTCTACCTTTGTCGCAGGTCTCGGCGCGTCGCGGCTAAGTATTCTACAGGGTATGTCGGGTACGGGTAAAACAAGCTTGCCGAAGGTATTTATGCAGGCTATTAACGGTAACTGCGAAATTGTCGAGGTTGAATCGTCTTGGCGTGACAAAAATGAGCTTTTGGGCTACTATAACGAATTCAGCAAAAAATATACTCCGAAAAAATTTACGCAGTTTTTATATAAAGCAAAGCTGAACAGCACCGTTCCTACATTTATTATCTTAGACGAAATGAACCTCTCAAGAATTGAGTATTATTTTTCGGACTTCCTTTCTTTAATGGAAACGCGTGAAAACCTGCGCGCGATTAAGCTTTTGGATATTCAGCTGTTCCCTCCGAAAATAAAGGCAGCGAAAGTACCGCCGCCTCAAAATTCATCCTCCAATACATCCTTTAAAGCCTTCACTGATCCCGTTTCTGCTGTTAACACTTTCACCGACGGAACTGATAATGTACAAAAGCAAGAGCCGGTCAAGCCCGTACAAACCGCTGACGAACCTGAAAACAACGAGTATTTGGGGCTTTCCGAAGGGCATACAATCAAAGTACCTACAAACGTATGGTTTATAGGCACCGCAAACCGCGACGAGTCGACATTCGAAATAAGCGATAAGGTTTACGACCGCGCCCAGACAATGAACTTTGACAGCCGCGCGCCTAAAATTATGTCCGAAGTGGAATACGTTGCGCCGCGCTTTATAGAATACAGCCAGCTTTCGCAATTATTCGAAGAAGCAAAAACAGCGGAGTTTAACGCGGAAGCTCACCCGCTTATAATGGCGGTAGAAAAACTGCTTGCGCCATACAAAATTTCTTTCGGTAACCGTGTCTTAAAGCAAATCGAAGACTTTGTTAAAATTTATCTGAAATGTAACGACATTTCAACAGAAGCAAAATATAACCAGGTTTTAAGCAGGGCAATAGAAAATATCCTCTTTTCTAAGGTAGTCAGAAAATTAGAGCTTAAGATTATTGAAAACAAAGCTCACCTTATCGAAAGCTTTGAGGCGTTGAATTTTAAACGCTGTGCCTCGTTCGTAAGCAGTCTCTCGGACAATTAAACTATGGCCGTATATAAAAAGCTGATACACAACAATGAAATTTTTATGTTCCCCTCAAACACTTACGCAATAATGTCAGGGGACCGTCTTGCGGTGTATGTAAACGATATAGAGGTTGAGAATATCAACAAAAATAAAATATCACGCGAGCGCGCGGATAAGGTTAAGGATTTTGTATATCTTTTGCCCATTTATTCGGCGCACAATTTTTTGTCGGAGCAATACTCCAATATAGCGACATTTCTTAAAGCGAATAAGGATATGACCTATCTTTATTTCGACAGTAAAACCAGCGAAGATATTATTTTGTTTTCCTTTCTGCCAAAGCTTGATTTTGCAGTCTTAGACGGCATCTTAGAGCGCATCATCAAAACAATGCCCTTTATATTAAATATTTTTATCCGTCCCGTTATTCATCTTACGGCGGAAGAAATAATTCTTCCCGTCGATTCGGTCAAGAAAATCAGCCGTAACACCATTCAGCATATGTTCCGCCACAGTGAAAATTGGGAAAACGTGACCGACGGTAAAATTAAGCCCTCAAAGCTTTTAACAAAAGTATACGAGGACGATTACACTATCTACGAAAATAAAGTATTTTGCCGAACGGTTGATCATGTCATTACATTATTAAAAAACTATAAAAATATCTTTACTGATATTATTTATAATAAAATTACTTTTGAACTGAATATGATGGACAAATCAAACCATCTTTATCATTACTTAGCGCTAGGGAAACTGTATGTAGGCTTTGTTAAAAGCGACGAATTGTTTGCGGAAAAGTGCGACAACTACGTTCAGCAGTTCGATAAGCTGATAGGTAAAATTTCGGCGAATAAGGTGCGCACGGTTTACAAAAAAAACAAGGACGCAAAGCTTGGGCGCACTATCGCAAAAACAAACATCTTAGCGATGCACAAGGATTACCGCCATATTTATACGCTTAAAACAATGCTGGACAAATCCGAAGAAATTATTAACTGGAAAAAAGTTAAGAAAAATATTAACTCGCTTCAAGTCAACTATCAAAACTTTTGTAATATGCTGATTGCCTTTTCGATAGAGCATTTCCGCTTTACAACCAGTAATGCCCAAATTTATTCTAATTCCGAGTTTTTGGGAGCCGATTTTATCTTTTCCAAGTGGAAGGTTAATTTAACCCCCACTTCCGTAAAGTGCCTGGGTGTCAGCGCAGTTATGATGACCGTAAGCACCGCGGATAAAAGCGTTACAACTATGCTGATACCTATGATAACGCCGCTCAGTAAAAGCAACGAGTTCTTTATTAACGAAGCGTTAAGCCAGATTGCCGCGGAATACAACGCGGACAAATACGTCTTTCTCTGCGCTATGAAATCAAACGAATTACCGACGTATTATTCTACAACGCCTATTAATTACGGTATTATTCCCGCGTCAATTAACGATGTCAACAGCTTTAAGCGTATTCAAAAATTACTTCTGCAAGCCATGATAGACTCGTCCGAAGAATATGACCTATGCCCTTTTTGCGGCGGCGATTTTACTTTTGACGGCGAAAAATTCTACTGCAAAAAATGCAAAACCGAAATATGTGAAAACAGGTGCGACATGTGCGGCAGGCCTTACGTTTATTCATCCGTCAACTACCCCGCCCTAAAAAAGAAGGTTGTGGATATCCGCAACTATAACGCCGAGAATCTTTGGAAATATTTTAACGACAAGGACTCTCAGCACAACTACCGCAACATTACCGATATCGACATTTTCGGCAAGCCCGTCTGCCCTCACTGCAACGCGAAAGCTGCCCAAGTGTAGATTTAAGTTTTGCACATAGTCATTTTCAGCGGTTGAGATCCTTCAACAGTAGTGCGCTGGGGCTAAATCAGGATGACAGGAAAAGAATAACAACTTTTTGTCATTCTGAGCACTGCCCCAACGGTTGGCTAACGAAGAATCTCAACTTATAAAAATCTTTATTTGTCTCTCTAAAATGTTCGAATCCATGCCTTTGCAGGTTTGGATTTTTTAATTATTTGAACTCTAGATTTTCAAAATCAAATATTGGGTCGTCAAAAAATTCTGACGGTTTTATTTCTAAACCTTTAATCATAAGCATAACAGTTTTGAGATTTATTCCGTCAGTTTCTTCTCTGAATATTGATTGCATTGTATTATGCGGTATTGACATTTTCTTTTCAAGTTTATATTTTGTCATACTTTTATCGTGTAGAAGTTTTGAAACTCTTACTGCGACAGCTTTTGCTATTTTCATTTTATACTCCTCTAAATACGGCTATTTAATCGTACTTAAAGAATAGCACTAAATTTCAATAATCATAAGGCTGAAATATCGGCCGTACAAATTATCGGCTGTACTGAATTTCAGCTGTACTTTGTTGCTTTTTGCTTATAGCTATGATAGAATAGGGCTGAAATATCAGCCCTATGACAAAAGTGAAATCAAAAAAGAAAAATAAATAAGGAGTAAAAAGACAATGACCGAATCTGAACTAAAAGAATTGATAGAACAAACAGCGAAAAAGTACGGAGTCAGCGCGGAAAAGATAACAGAGGAAATACAAAAAAGTATAAACTCTGCATATAAAAATCCAAATTCATTTGCTTTATCAGTACCCAAAAAAAATGATATACCGACAATGCAAGAAATTATAAAATTTTTTTATGAGGAATATGAAAAACTAAATTTATACAACAAATGGGAACTTAAAAAAACAGGCTGTTTCAAGAAGGCGTTTCAGACGGGCAACAGGTGGATTTTTGCCGATTGAGTGTACATTGACGTACTCGATTGAGGCAAAAAGACACACGTAGCCCGTATCAAACGCTTTATTGAAACAGCCATTTACAAGTGACAACAGACTATATGCCCCGGTTCGACTTCTTTTTCGGGCGGTACGGTTTCCTTGCAGATGTCCATACAGCTTTCACAGCGCGTGTGGAACTTACAGCCTTTGGGCGGATTGGCGGGACTCGGGATATCGCCTTTTAGGATAATCCTATTCATTTTCACATCGGGGTCGGGAACAGGAACTGCCGAAAATAATGCCTTGGTATAAGGGTGGAGCGGATTTGAAAATATCAGCTTTTTATCGCCGCGCTCAACTACGCTTCCAAGATACATAATGCAGATTTCGTCGGTTATATGCTGTACAACAGATAAATCGTGAGATATAAACAGATAGGTCAGGTTCATATCCTTTTGTAATTGCTCTAAAAGATTGATAATCTGTGCCTGAATCGAAACGTCCAACGCGCTTACAGGCTCGTCGCAAACCACAAAGTCGGGCTTTACCGCGAGTGCCCGCGCAATACATACTCTTTGACGCTGTCCGCCCGAAAATTCGTGCGGATAACGGCTGTAATAGTTTTCGTTGATTCCGCATTTCTTCATTATGTCGATTACATAATCGTGAACGCTGTCTTTGGGGACTATATTATGAACGTGTACAGCCTCGCTTATAATCGCGCCTATCGACATTCTCGGCGGCATACTTGAATACGGGTCTTGAAATACTATTGACATTTTAGGACGCAAACGTCTTAAAGGCGCGCCTTTCAAATCGGTAATGTCTTGTCCGTCAAAGAAAATTCTGCCCGACGTTATATCGTGAAGCTTTAAAATAGTCTTTCCAAGCGTTGATTTTCCGCAGCCGCTCTCGCCTACTATGCCTAAGGTTTTACTGCGTTTAATATCCAGCGTTACTCCGTCCAAAGCCTTTAAAACCGCTTTCGGACGGCCTAAATAGTCAGTGCTTAAAACATAATGCTTTTTTAAATCCTTGATTTCGAGAAGGTTTTGCGGATTCGTCTTATAATCTTTAAAATCCGCCGCCTGCAATTTTTTTGCCGCTTTTTCGCTGTTAAACATTCGCGCCGCCCTCCTCTTTTGTATTTTTTGCCGCCGCCCCGCCGTACAGATAGCAGGAAACGGAATGAGTCGGGCTTAATGATATTTCCATAGGGTAATCTTTGCCGCACTCTTCCTTGCAATGCTCACAGCGGTCTTTAAAATAACAGCCGGAAGGCATATTGATAGGGCTTGGAACCTGTCCCGGAATATTATAAAGCTCCTCTGTTTCCCTGCCCATAACAGGCTTGCTTTTTTGCAGCCCTATTGTATAAGGGTGCTTAGGGTCTTTAAAAATTTCTTTTACCGTTCCTTTTTCGATAATGCGCCCCGCGTACATAATAACGACATAGTCCGCCATTTCGGCGATTACTCCCAAGTCGTGGGTAATGAGCATAATACTGCCCTTTATTTTGTTTTTTACCTCACGGAAAAGGTCGAGAATCTGCGCTTGAATTGTAACGTCTAGAGCCGTTGTAGGCTCGTCCGCGACTATCAGTTTCGGGTCGCAGATAATGGCCATGGCTATCATAACTCTTTGTCTCATACCGCCGGAAAGCTCGTGCGGATATTGTGAGTATACTTTTTCAGCCATTGCTATGCCGACAGAATTAAGCATTTCGATACTTCTTGCTTTTGCGGATTCTTTGGTTGCGCCCTCGGTATGAAGAAGCACGACCTCATCAAGCTGGTTGCCTATTGTAAACACAGGGTTTAAGCTTGTCATGGGTTCCTGAAATATCATTGAAATATCTTTTCCGCGTATTTCGTTCATCTTGTCAAGCGGCATTTTCACAATGTCGTAAACCTTGCCGTTTGATGCGCTAAAGCGTATGGAGCCGTCCGTAATCTGTCCCGACGGGCCTTGAATTAATCGCATAAGCGATAATGACGTAACGCTTTTGCCGCAGCCGCTTTCTCCCACAACGCCTACGGTAGAACTTTGAGGAATATTAAAGGTTACGCCGTCAACCGACTTAACCACACCCATATCCGTATAGAAATAGGTTTTAAGGCCCTCAAACTCTACGACATTTGCCACATCCTTCATTTGAGTTAGGTATTCGCTTTCAGGCACATTTTTGCGTTTTTTAATTTTTTCAAACTCTTTAGTAACTTTACGGTTGCTCTTTGAAATTTCCTTTTGCTCGGCATACGTTAAAAAACTGCCGTCGTTTTCAAACAGTGACTTACACCACTGCCACGTTTTAATAGCGGCTTTCTTAATCGCCCTGCCCGCTTTAATAAAAAAGTTTTTAACAGCGGTAAATGTTTTTTTAAAAAATTCTTTGACTTTCTGCATACGCCGTTACCTCTTTCCCTTGGGGTCAAACGCGTCGCGCAATCCGTCGCCTATAAAGTTAAACGCAAGCACAGCCAATACGATACAAATTCCCGGCGGTACCCAGATGTGGAAATAATTTGCCAAAATATCGGTATTGTTTACCGCCGCGCTAATCATAGAGCCCCAAGCCGCGTGCGGTGAAGGTATGCCGAGTCCTAGAAAGCTCAAAGTGGATTCATACAGTATAATTCCGCCGAGTCCCAGCGTCATAGTAACTATTAACTGCGGCAGGACATTCGGTAAAAGATGCTTGAAAATTTTGCGTGACGAGGAAAACCCGAGGCTTTCCGCCGCTAACATATAATCCTGTTCGCGTAAGGATAAAAATTGCCCGCGCACAAGCCGCGCGATTCCCGACCAGCCGAAAATCGTTAAAATAAGCATCAGGTAATATATTCTTGCAGTGGGCGCTACCCCCAGCGAATCTATCAAAAGCCCCGCGATTAAAAGAATCGGCAAGGTGGGGATACACTGAAAAATATCAACTATACGCATTATGACCTGGTCTACCCATTTCCCGAAATACCCCGCGAGCCCTCCCATAATGACTCCCAAAATAGTTTCGGCAAAAATAATTACAAAGCCGATGGTTAAGGATATTCTGCCGCCGTACATCAGCCTTGCGAAAACGTCCATACCTTTGTCGTCCGTACCAAGCCAGTGGCTTGCGCTCGGCTTTGCGGAAACGTTGAGTGACATCTCGTCGTACGTTACATCGTAGAGTACCCACGTATTACCTTCCGAATCGGTAATTTCAATATTCTTTTGTAAGTATGAGCCCTTGCCGCCCGAATAGTCCTGTTCAATTTCGCCCCATTTATAGAATAACGGCCCGACAAAACACAGGAAAAATAAAAACAGTAAAATTACAAGTCCGATAATCGACAGCTTAGAACGGAAAAAGCGGAGCAAAACCTGCCTCCGCGGAGACAGTCCTTTCGCTTTTGCGATTGGGGGTTTAGCTTGTACGTTTTTGATATTTTCACTCATTATCTTGCTATCCTTACCCTCGGGTCTACAACGCCGTACATCAAGTCCGAAAGCAGCGTACCTATGACCGTTAGCACTGCAAGGAACATATTATATCCCATGATAAAAGGAATATCCGCTTCTATCGTCGCCATATACGCCTTATAACCGATACCGGGAATTGCGAAAACGCTTTCAATAATCATGGCGCCGCTAAAGAGGCTTGGCAGTATTCCCGCCATCAGCGTAACAATCGGTATCATGGTATTACGGAAAACGTGCTTATAAACAACCTTTCCCTCACTCAATCCCTTTGCCCGCGCGGTTCTTACAAAGTCGGCGTTCAAAACTTCAAGCGTATTAGTTCTGGTATAGCGCATAAGCGATCCGATTGAGAGAATTACAAAGATTATCATAGGCAGTAAAAGGTGATGCACCATATCCCAAAACGCGCCCCACGGGTTGCCTGAAAAATCTTTTGTCGCGTCTATCAGACCTTGCAGCGGAACTAATTTTAGGTCGATTGCAAATATCTTCATGAGCAGCGCCGCCAAAAAATAGGACGGCAGCGAAATGCCCAAAATTGTAATGACCGTTGTCGTGTAATCTACCGCGCCGTATTGGTTCCTCGCGGATTTTATGCCAAGCGGTATCGCTATAACAAATTGCAGAATAAAAGCGATAAGCGCGATTATAAACGAAATCCACATAGATTCCCAAATAACCTGCGTAACCGGCGCGTCATATTTAAAGGACATACCTAAATCGCCTTTGAACATGTTCCCCAGCCAGCCGAAGTAGCCTTTCAAAATCCCCAAAAACGAGTTGTCCGAAAGACCGTAAATTTCTTTTATTCTCGCAAGCTCTGTTTCGCTGACCGTACCTTGAGCAACGTGAGCCGCAAATTTTTGGTCGATAAAATCCATCGGCATCATTCTGACAATCGTGTAAATGATTATCGAAACGCCGAAAAGAATTAATATTGAAAGCAGTATTCTTTTGATTATATATTTTAACATTTCAAACTTCTTTTGGCTATCGCCACGCCGCCAAACGTAAATTTGCGCATACGCCAAAAAGCGTAGTTTTTGGCTGCAAATTTAGCGGCGACTTAATATTTGGTTAAAAATTTTCTAGTTTATTTATTTTGTAACAAGGCTAAGCTGCCAGATTTTTTGTACCGGGGTGGAATATGCGGATATTTCACTCTCGGGAGTCATTGTGCTCTCATCGATTACGCTCTTATTGTAAACAAAAAGGTTTTTACGCTGATACGTCGGAAGCTCAACGGCAAGTTCCATAACCTGATTCATCGCCTTATGGTAAAGGGGTGCGCGTTCTGCTTTATCGGTGGTTTTACGCGCGTCCTCGATAGTTACGGCAAGCTCGTTAATCCATTGTGCCTCAGTTGTACGGTGCGTATAAATACCGCCGTTTACATTATCAAGAATATCTTTGAATCCCCAGTTAAGTACGCTTGTCGCGCTTGAATCCTTATGGTAAACCTGATACATATCGGGGTCTATCGTCGAACTCCAAGCCGCCGCCCATACCGCGAGCGTTCCGCTGGCAAGCTTACGCAAAGCGTTAGGGTCTGTCGAAACGGTGATGTCAAAGCCTTTGCTGTTAAGAATCCTTGCTGCGTTTACAAGCGTGTTATACATAGGATGCTCGTCGGTCGAGCCTGCGATAGTAAACGTATATTTGAGCTTATGCCCCGCTGTGTTAGTCAAAGTGCCGGTGCCGTTCGCTCTTGAATAATCGTTTTTAATATAGTCCTCAGACTTTTTGCCGGTTTCGTCGTACGGATAATATGCCGTTACTCCCTCAGGATATGCCCAGCTTTCCAACGACATAGACCTGTTAATTATTACCGCACTACCGTTTGTGTAGTATTGCAGCGCAAGGCTTGTATCCATCGCGCTCATAATGGCTCTGCGCACGTTAATGTCCGGGACATATTTCGCGTTAATACCTATATAGCCGTATCCTAAATTCATAGGGTCTTTATAGGACAGAAAACTGCTGTTATTGCTTATTTTGGTATAATTTGAAGATTTTGCGTCAGGATCTGAATAGTGAACTTCACCAAGTACAGTCGAATCCATTAATTGCGTTTTTGTGATAACCTTGTAGCGCACATACTTAATTTTCGGAGAGCCTAACAGGAAATAATCGTTACGCATATAATAAACAACGTTATTAGAGAAGAATCTGTTTTTTGCAACGCCTGAAGTATTATTGTCGATATCTGTTACTTTATAAGGCCCCGCTCCGACAGGAACGTCCTGCTTACGGACTACGTCATACATAAAATCGATAGAACCGAAATCTACACCGAAATTATCGGTACCGTTAAAATTATTTTTTGCGTACTCGCCGCCGTAATATTTCATCGGAGTAATCGGAACGCCGAAATTGTAAATTGCTTTGGGGTCAACGCCATTAACAACGATTTCCAAAACGTCATGCCCCTCGCCCAAAGCTTTGCTGTTAAAGTTAGTTACGTTATGCTTAACGCTTATCCCAGTGACATTCGGACTTGCAAGTTTTCCGTCGTTTTGCTCACGGACAAGGTCGAAGTATTTAGATTTTTGGTCGGCTTTAAAATATTCGTAAGCCGCCGTGCCTGACGAGCGGTAGCTTAATATATACGCTATATTGTTATTAAAATCTTCATTATCGACAGGCTTAATTTCCGCTTTATACACATAATCAATGCATTTATTTTTTATTTGTTCGTCGGTCATATCTCCTGTAATAAAGTTTTGAAGCCCGCCCCATTCCTTAACGCTTTTGACTCCATCCTTCCTTTCGATTTGAATATACTCTTCATAAACAAAGAAAGCTTTCCAAACGGTATCTATTGCGGGAACATCTTTCTGATATTCTTCGAGCGAAGCAGCCGCGTAATTCCAATCGGAGTTTAGTTCTTCCATAAACCTATCGGTTATAATTTTGATATCGCCGGTAATATTATCCTTATCCAACGACTTAGCTGCCGCGTCATTCAGAATCTTAGTAACTCTTTGGTTTCCCTCACGCGCAAAATCCGCTTCTTTTGCTAAAGCGGCTTCACGGCTTTCGGTTTGCGTTCTGTATTCGGTAAGTCCCTTGATGTTTGTGGAATACATTGTTGTTGAGCCGGTATATGACGGGTCAAGGTAAACGTAAAAATTAAATAAAACGTCCTTCCATGTAAGGTCACTACCGTCGCTGAACTTTATATTATTTTTCAGCAAAAATTGATATGTAGTATAATAATCGCTGAAGTCATTTTTATCCTGAGCGTTTTCCTTTCCGTGCGGGTCTTCCGTGTAGTCGCGCACGACAGAGTTCCATTCGTCGCCGTAAGCAACGTTTCCCTTGCTGTCTGTAGTAAGCATACTCAGCTGCGTAAGGCCTATAACCTCGCCGTCAACGCCGCTTGTCGAAAAGAACGGGTTAAAAACTCCGTCCAGCTCGGAAATGCTCATAACAAAGGCGTCCTTTTCATTGTCGTATTTCTTTTTTTTGTTGCAGCCGGAAAATACCGACAAAGCTAATATCAATGATAATACCAATACTAATACTTTTCTCAATTTCATATATATTTTCTCCTGTTTGCCTTGATTATTAAATTTTTTTAAAATCCGGTTGGTGATATATTTCCCGTAATGCTCCATATGCAGCCGCTTAAATCAACATTATCGGATTTTGTACCGTACAGTTCGTTATAGCTTAGAAGCGGCGTAGTGTTTATGATTTCTACGTTGCCCGAAACCTTGACATTTTCAAATGTTGTGCCGTTTGTTATCCTTCCTGCCAAAAGCCCTACGTCTGTAGATATCTGCCGGTTCGCGGTGTTTGAAAAAACAAGCGAACAATCTTTAAACTCGACATTCTTCAGCTTTGCGCCCGACAACGTGCCGAACAATCCGAATGAAGTATATTGAAAGTAATTTCCTATCTGCTCGATGCTTAAGGACAGGTTTGATATTTTTACCGGCTCGCCGTTTTCCGTTTCATCACCTATAATCGAGCCTGAAAAATCTCTTATTTTCCAGTCGAAGCCGGTCATATCCACATCGTTCAATAGATATATGTTTGAAAACGTACCTATACTTTTAAAATCGTCTTTTGACCTGACAACAGTATAATCGCCTTTAACATACCTTGCATAAATTTTATATTCAGCGGATTCGCCTGAATGAGTTATAGGCCAAACAAGCGGAACAGTATGCGCAGCGTCGGCAAAATAACTAATAAACGTATAGTCCTGCCAGCCGGGCGTTATAAGCGGCATATTCATAGTTCTTGAGGATTGCGGTTCAAAATTAGAAACATAACGTAAAACTTCAGAATAGGTATCCTCAGCGCCCTTGACCCCGCAGTCAACCGTAAAACGCAGTTTTTCTATCCACTTAGCATAAAGCGTGATGTCCTCGCCGCCCATCTTATCGGTGTCAAAGTTCCATTTACGCAGGAACGTTATTTCACCGTCTTCCCCGACGCTTCCCTCGTACCAGCCTTCGATTTCGCTTGCAGCATCAAGCACGGGTTTAGGAAGCTTTCCGTTTTCCTTCGGCTCCGAGAGAGGCGAGCCGGGGAGCGCGTAAAGGTGACGTTTAGCATACCCTTCGATAGCACCGCCGTTACAGTCAAACGTAGCGCACATATAGCCCCTTGCCCTTAGCTCCGAATCGTCTGACGGCGCGGAAGAACAGCCTGTAATAATCAAAGCACAAGCGAATAGCAGCGTCAGCAGCGCGGCAAAAGTTATGGATTTTTTTAAGTATTTCCGCACCGTTTATTCTCCCGATTCCGTAATTGTTATTCGTCCCGCTTGTACTAAATTTCCCCACGCCGTCCTATAATATGCGGCGCATCCGGCAGGAACGTAAATTGTAAGTTTCAAAAAGGCGGTAACTTCTTTAAAATATGACACTTCGTCCGTTGCCTCGTCAGTAACCGCAACATCCTTGTAAGAAAGCGCAAACGCGGTAAACTCGCCGTTTATGTCTTTATTGTATAATATACTTGCCGCACTAACGCTTCCGACTGTTTTACGAAGTCTGATAGAAGTAAGCGCACCGCATCCCAGAAATGCAAACGCCCCTAAATACTCTAAAGCACTTTGATTCGCTTCTCCGATAACTATGTTAGTTAATGCCTTACAGCCGGAAAAAGCAAGATTTCCGATTATTTTAACACCCTTTCCAATAGAAACCGTTTTAACATTATACGCATCTACGAACGCCTCTTCATTGATATATATATATGTTGAAGGGATTGTTATACTGACTATATTTCCGTATGAAAAGTCTATCCATTCGCTTGAACTCGCACCCTGAACGCCCACGCTCCAAAAAACACGCGAACAAATTACAGTAATATCAACTTCGTTTACAGTGCTTTCAAATACAATGTCGGCATTTTCCTCAATATTACCTTTATAGCCTACGGCAATATGATCTTTATACATTATGCCGGACGGCTGTTTTTTTGCCCAGCCGCTATCATCCAGTATTCTCTGCCCCACGGCAATTACACCGGCCGGTATATCTACATTCTCAAGCTTTGAACATCTTATAAAAGCAAAAGAGCCTACTGCTTTGAGCGTGCTTGGAAGCAATATACTTTCTGCCTCTACGCAATCTGCAAATGTACTCGCCGGGAGAATCTCAATAT
The DNA here is from genome assembly GCA_023690525.1 of Holotrichia oblita. NCBI lineage: Eukaryota > Metazoa > Arthropoda > Insecta > Coleoptera > Scarabaeidae > Holotrichia > Holotrichia oblita. The sequence goes on from JALQSN010000266.1 coordinate 15,476, forward strand.
TAAGATTACTGATATCCGCCGATTTTAACAAACGGTTGCCCGAAAACACGTATGTACCCAACTCCAACGCAGTTGCCGGAGTACCTGCAAACGAGAGCGAAGTAATTTTTGTTGTGCTGAATGCGCCGTTGCCAATCTTTTTTATACCCGCAGGCAAGACTACATCTCCGCCTAATATACTGCCGATAGTGCTGAAAACAGAATCGCCTATATTTTCAAGAAGGCTGTTCTTAACATCGCCGCGGAAAGCTATTGAAGTAAGATTATAAGTTTTTGAAAAAGCTCCGTCTCCGATAGTTTTAAGGCTTAACGGAAATTCAAGATGCTCAACGGCGATAGCGGCAAAAGCATATAAACCGATTACTTCAAGACTGTCTCCGAAAGTAAAATCAGCCAGCTTAGTGCAATTTTCAAACGCGCTCTCTCCAATGTTTTCAACATTGTCTAGTCCCGTTATCTGCGTAAGTGACGAGTTTTCATAAAATGATTTTATACCTATTTCGGTTATTGTCGTCGGAAGGATGATTTTTTTGATTCTGACGGCGTTAAAAGCGTTATCCGGAATTATAGTTCCCGAAAGGATTTTAAGTTCGTCCAGTTCGATTGAAGTTCCGTCTGTTAATGCGCTGAAAGTACGGTTTTCGATAATATCCCTTCCAGTGACATTGTTATGTTTTTAATATAACGGCAGCCTTTGAACGCCCCGTCGCCGATTGCGGTAACTGTTTGAGGCATATCAAGTCTTGTTATTTCCACGCAATCTTCAAACGCATAGTCGCCGACGGTAGAAATACCGGCAAACAGATTAAAATTATTTTCGGCAAAAGAAGGTAACGCCCTGATTAACAATTTCTCGGTTTTGTTGTAAAGATAATTAAGATTGTTTCCGGTTATAAAATTGGTGTTACCGGAATTAACCGAGAAATGCGTCAGATTACATCCCAAAAACGCCCCTTCGCCTATTGACGTAACACTGTCCCCCACCTCAAAAGATGAGAAGAATTTGGTATAAGCAAAAGCGTATTTGCCTATTTTCTTTGCTTTTTCAATGCCTGTAACCGATGTTATTCCCGCGCAGCCGTAAAAAGCGTAAGGCGCAATCTCATTGAAATTATTATCCGTAATATTGATTGTCTTTAGGTTCGTGGGAACTATCGAACTTATAGAGCTGTTATCCCTTGCAGACTGGGCTCCGTATAAGTGAGATATGAAAGGTATTTTCTTAAAATTAAAAATTGAAACGGTATTCAGATTAATGCAAGGGCTTAATATTCCGAATGAACCTTCCGCAGTTAAGCTTTGCGGTAAAATTATGTGAGTCAGGCTCACCGCTCCCGCAAAAGCATTTTTTTCTACGTCGGTAACGCCTTCCGGAATTTCAAAAGTCGCTTTGGTTTTTTCGCTGAAATATACAAGCCTTTCGCCGCCTACACTGTAAATATTCCCGCCGTCACCGCTCATATAGTTATCGGTGGTTCCGCTTCCCTCCATAAGAGTGAATGAGCGTATAGACGTGCAGCCTTCCAGCACTCCGCCTCCTAATGTAACGCTTTTGGGGACGGAAAATTCCGTAAGTTTAGTACAATTTTGGAACGCGTAATCGCCTATTGATTGTAAACCGCTGTTAAATCTTATTGCAGTTAACGCGCGGCAGTTTAAAAACGCTCTTTCTCCGATATTCAAAATAGCTTCTCCCAGCGTTACCGACGAAAGCGCCGCACAGCTGCTGAACGCGCTTTTACCGATGTCCTTAACCGATTGAAGTTCTATCGACGTAAGCTTTGAGCAGTTATAAAATGCATTATCGGCAACTGTCACCGCTTTCGATGTTCCGTAAATGCGCGCAAGCGAAGTGCATCCGCTGAACGCCGATTCTTGTATTTCCGTAACCGCGCCGTCAAGATAAACCGTGCTTATACGGGTTTTCCCTTTGAATGCCGACGCGCCGATTTTGCTTGCGGTGTCGTCTACAACAATTATTGCGTTTTGAGTATTTCCGGTATATGCTGTAACTACTCCGCTTGAAATTGTAAGGGCCTTTGTTCTATATTTGATATGTAGGTCAAGCTTAGTCTGCTCGTTTACAGGCGTATTAAAATTAAAAACCGAATCGTTGTCACCTCTTCTCCAAGAGCCGAGTAACGTATATTCAGACGTCGGTATAATACTGTCCGCCGAAACCGTAGTATTTTTTTCAACATATTTAGTGGAAAGCAGCCTTCCGTTTCCGTAAAAATTTACAGCCACTAAATTTGAATTGCTTTCCCATTTAGCATAAAGCGTAAAGCTGTTTGCAGGCATTTCCGTGAATGTATACAATTGTTCGTCCGATGTGTACCAGCCTAAGAAATTATAGCCTTCTTTAGTCGGCGCGGAAGGCTGTGCAATCGCCTCTCCTTCTTCCTTTGCCAAAGACTCGACAGGCGAGCCTCCGTCCGTCTCAAAATTAATAAGGTATCCCGACAGAGGAGTAAAATGCGCGAACATTTTAATGTCGTTTGCCTGCATAGTAAACGGCGAACTTAAAAGCGCGCTTTGCGTAAAGCTATCGTCCGAGTACCAGCCGCTAAACTGATAATGCGGCCACTGCGGCGTAGGCAGAGTTATCTGATTTCCTTCCTTTGCCTTAATTGATTCAATGCCGGTTGCGCCGTAGGTTTCAAATTCTATGATATGTTCTTTTTTAGCTCTGCAGGCGGACAAATAGCTTAAAGAAAAAATCAAGCAAAGCAGCAGCGCTACTATCTTTCTTTTTTTCATTTTTTCTGCCCTCCTTTCTTTTTGTAAATTACAAATCCGGCAGCGGCGCCCGCAATCAATACCAGCGAACCTAATGTAATTAAAAGGATTAAACCAATATTTGATTTTTCAAGCTTTTCTAACTTTTGCGCGGCCGCAGTTAAAATATTTGAGTTTGTAATAAGCGCTTTATCCGCTTCACTTAAAGAGTTATAGCGTTCCAAAAGCGCCGTAACCGCGTCCTTATCCGCCTTTGTTATTTTAGACGGCAAATCGTTGATACCCGCTATTATAGAATCTATTTCCTGCTGTGTCAAGAGAACGTTTAATAATCTTTCCGCTTCGATAAGTTTTCCTAATGTAGTGTTATCTACAAATTGTTTTTGATTGTCCATAAGGCTGTCGTATGCTACACGCGCGTTCCTTATTGCCTCTTCGTTAGCAAGAGTTACTTCCGCCGGCAAAGCATTTAACATATCTATGATAGCGTCTGTCTCGTAAGTCTGCGTAACACCGGTTACAGTGACGGAATCAAACCACACGCTAAGTACATAGCTGTCGTATCCTACTCCGTTGGAAGGCCTTGATATCGTCAGTCCGCTAGCCGCGTTCATCTCTTCCGTAAAATTAAGATACGGAACATATAATATTTCTAAAACTTCATCAACTGCGATATAACTTTCAAGCGACGGCATAACCGGCGAATTAAATATGTATTTTTGTATATTCGTTTTATAGAACGCCGAATCGCCGATTGTACGTAAGGCACGCGAAAGTGTCACTTCTGTAAGGTGTTTATTTTCTTCAAAAGCGTTTGACGCAATGCGTTTTGTGCCTTCAAGCACAGTATATTTATCCCCTGTTTTATTTTTAGGATATTTTTCCAGCTGATAGCCGCCGGAAGGCAATTTTGAATACAACACGCCGTCCATTACAAAATAATTATCGTTTTGAGAGGCTGTGATTGTTTTTAAAGACGTCATATTATAAAACGCTCTTTCGTAAATCTTGCTGATTGACGAAGGTAAAGCAATATTTTCTATTATAGTTCCGCTGAAAGCCTGCGGCCCGATAATTTCTACGGACGGCATTTCCAAAACAGCAAGCTTTTTACAATCCGTAAACGCACCCATACCGACAGATTTTATTTTAGGAATTTCGACAGTTGCCAAATTAAAGCAGTTCATGAATGCCTGCGCCCCTATTTCCTCAAGCTTTGGCATACTGACTTTTGTTAAAATTGTATTTTCATATAAATTACCGTCTTCGTCATAATCCGTAAACAACATTCTTTCAACTCTTATTACATTAGGCGCGATAAGCTGCGTCAGCTTTGTGTCTACGAACGCGCAGGTTCCGATTTGCGTAATGTTATTCAAGCCGCTGCCGGTAAAGCTTTCCAGTGACGCGGACTCATAAAAAGCCGCCGCTTCGATAACTTTTACCGAAGAAGGCATATTAAACGCAACAATCGCCGTCCTGCCGAAAGCCGCCTCCGGTATTACGGTAATTCCGCTTTGAATTGTTACGGTCGTCAATTCAAGGCATCTGAAGAACATATATGTGCCCAATTCCTTTACGGTAGTCGGCAACGTAATGCTTTTTAGCAAATGACATTCCGCAAAAACACTCTCGCCAAAGGTTTGGACGCCTTTTCCTGCCGCGCCCAAAGTATAAAATCTTACAGAAGTTAGCTTTGTGCAATAATTAAAGAGCGCCGTAGAAAAATGCGTAATATTCTCCGCAAGGCTCATATCAATTTCCCTCAGCTCCGACATATAAGCAAAAGCGAACTGGCCTATATGAGAAATTTTTTGAGGAAGTGAAATCCTGATGCCGCCGCTGACAGCCCCTCCGCTTTCATAGAAAACGGCATCGCCCATGTATTCAAGATTCTCTACTGAGGAATAAGTAAAATTCGAAATATCAAGCTTAGAACAGCTGTAGAAAGCATAATTACCTAAATAGGTAAGCTTTGCGGGAACCGAAGGTGACGAACGAAACTCAACGTATTCCAAAATCGGACAGAACGAAAAAGCCGCTTCCTCTATAACCTCTACGTCGTTAAGATTAACCCGTTTAATTTTGGTCGCGCCCGAAAAAGCGTAAGCGCCGATAGTGGTAACTCCCGCTCTGACGTTAAAAATTCCGCCCGCAGGCTCTTTTGCGGCAGGATACAATACAAGCTTTGTACCGCTTATATCGTACAGAACTCCGTCGTCCACCAAGAAGCTGGTGTTTCCTGCCTGTAGTTTGATTTGCGTCAATTTCGAATCTTCTTCCGAACCGTTACCGAAAGCTTTTACGCCGAAGAAATCTATGTCGGCGCCCGCGGCAATTATTATTGATGTGAGTTGCGCGCACCCCGCAAAAGCCTCGTCTCCTATAACTTCGATTCCCCGCGGGATTGTTATTTCCGTAAGAGAGATACAGTCCTTGAACGCGCTGATACCGATTTTAGAAGCTCCCGCATAAAAATTAATTGCTCTGAGTTCTATGCACCGCCAGAACGCCAAATCTGAGATGCTGACTTTTGCCGTAAAGTTTATTTCCTTGAGGCTTGAACATTCTCTGAACGCCCCGATTCCTATCGTTGTGGCGCGCGTTGTCACGTTATATAAGCCTTTATTACCCGCAAAAGCATAATCACCTATATATTTCGCGTTTGAAAGATCGGCTTCCGTAAAAGCTGTGGCAGATTCGCTTTCGTCACGCGGATCATAAAAATATGCGTGTGAGAACGCGTAATCACCAATAAAATATGCGCTTGAAAGATTAACCGCTTTTAGGCTGCTGCCCAAAAACGCGCATACGCCTATAACCTCGACCTTATCAAGATTTATTTTTTCAAGATTATAACATTTCTCAAAAGCGCCGGCCTCTATTGTTTTGAGCGTGGAAGGCAGCACTACTTCCGTAAGCGCCGTACAGTTTGCAAACGCTTCGGTCTGAATTGTTGTAACGCCCTCGGGAATAATTACCTTTTTAATATTAGAATTGTTTTTAAACGCCGCCGAACCTATATAAACTAAAAATTTATCGGCAGGTATTGTAACAACTCCGTCCTCTGTAATATTTCCGTTCTTATCCTTAATAACTCCACCCTTTCCGGTATACCTTGTAAGCATCGCCCCTTCGATAGTGAACATCTCTCTAATGTGGAATTCGCACGTCGCGCTTATAAGCTTTGTAGAATCGGTGACGGTAATATAAACACTGCCGGCGCTTTCGTCAAGAACCTTATAGGTCGCTTTGAGGTTCGAGTCTGGATTTTTTTCTACAATCAGCCTGCTCGGATCGCTACTGGTCCATGTTAAATCTGCCGAATCCGAAAGAGTGTACGGCGTAACGGATGCGGTAATAGTCCCCGTGTCGCCTTGCTGGGCAATGATGCCCGTTTTATCGAGGCTTATGCTTTCAAGCTTTGCGGCATAGTCGTCATTTTGTGTCACATTAACCGTAACGGAAGCCGTAAGCGTATTGCCGGCGGAGTCCGTTGTCGTCGCCGTGATAACCGCGGTGCCTTCGGCTTTTGCGGTTACCGTTCCCGGCGGTATCTTAATCGTATTGCCGCCTTGCGTGATAACGGTAGTTTCGTCGACAGTTACGCCGTCGATAGTTTTGCCGCTGGTAACGGAGGCTACCGTGGTATCGCTGCTCGTCCATTTTACGCCGTTAACCCACGCGTCGGCAGGGCTTAGTACAAGGTCTTGCTTTAAATCGGCAGTCTGCCCGACAAACATATTTTTTTGAGTCGTGTTGCTCTTAAAAGACATGGTGTTTGCGGCTTTTTTCGGAAGGTCTATAAGCCAGTAGGAATAATTTCTTGCGTAATCGTAAACTTCAAAATACAACTTATTTCCTTTAGACTGAATTTCGTTCCAAAAAGAAGTCAGCTCATAGGTTACCTTCGTTACTACGTTGCGCCTTGAATCTATAGGCCTTAGCGTAGTCTGCATATTAATCATGCCCTGAAGCGAACCCTCGGCGATATTCTCGTATCCGCAAAGGTACGCCGCCTGCGTATAGTGGTTATCGTAAATAGGCAAATCTAAATAATATCTTTTACGCCCCGCGTTTTCCACAATACGAAGTTCCATTTGCTCGGTTAAAAGCTTAGGCGCTTCGCTGTCCACGTAAAAGCTTGATTTAAAGGTATTGTTAAGATTTGTGTTTGTGCCGCCGTCGCCGTAGTCAAGCCTGCCGTCAACATAGATATTATATTTACGGTTATTGGCAAGGTCTGCGTCTAGCGCGTTCAGTCCGACTTTGAGGTTTCCGGGGTACGCCAAGCTTCCGCCTACCGTTTTGCGGATATTCTTTTGAGAGTTACTAAAAATTACTTCGCCGGTAATATCGTCCGTTATTTTTATATCCGCTTCTTTCGCTCCGCGCAAAGTGCCCAGCCCGACAAACGAAACCTCGAATGTACCGTTAGGATTTTGCGATATTGCGGCTTTATCTTCCGAGGCTAAAGGCTCGGTGTACTCGTTTCCGAGATTATAAGCATATTGTCCCAAACCCCAATAACCGGTATTAGGCTCTCCGTTGGCCTTCGTTCCCGCGCTGAAACCTCCGAAAGGAAGGCTTCCGAAAATATCGGGTTTTAATTTATCTTCGTCTAACACCGAATTATCCTGCGCCGACTCGGCTACCTCATAGGCAGTTACGTCAAACAGCGGCGCTTTTGTCCAGTCACCGTAAAAAGCAAGCCACGGAATCGACAGCTCGATTGCATCGGAAGGCGCGGCAAGACCTGAATTAAGCGGCGTTAAGCGTACAAAACCCTCAACGTACATGCCGTTTGCAAACTTATCGTCAAGATAAGTTTTTTTCTTCCGCCGTAAGAGTAACGCGGACCGATACCGCAGCGTCTGAAAATCCGCCGACGGTTACAAGGCGGCCGTTAACATAAGTGTCGGACGAAGAAACGCTTACCGCTCCGCCGTTTAGCATATATGCCTTTTCTGTAACGTTTTTTCCATCCGCCGAAACGCTTTCGGTTAAAGTATCGGTAGAAATACGGAAAGTCTTTGCTAAGCTGCTTAGGTTTTTAACGTTAAAAGTAATATCGTAAACGCCTGTTTTTTGCTTGTCGTCGCCTATAGAAAGCTTTGTCTTATCCGTTCCTTTAACATACAGGTACGCATCGGTATTTACCGCGCCGGAAAGGCTTGCAAGCCCCGCGCCCTGCTTTCTCGGCGAATACGGATTCCCGTGCTCGTCTCTTGCAATCGTAGCCGTACTCATAAACACACGGTTTAAAAGCGTGCTTATTTCTTTCGGTGAAGCGTTTGGATTTCTTTCCTTTAAAACCTGACGCAGTATTGTCGCCGCGCCCGCTAAGTTCGGCGCGGACATGCTTGTACCGCTCATCGCCGCATATCCTTCCGAACCCGGTACCGCGGAAACAATATTTCCGCCGTGCGCGGTAATTTCGGGTTTAATATCCATATCGGGATTTACGCCCCACGATGAAAAGTGAGAAATAAACGGCCCCGCTTTATAGCTTGTGCTGAAAACGATTTTTCCTTCCGGCACCTTCGCCATCTGCTCTCCGATGTCCTGAAGTATCGAACAGGAAGGAATAATGTTTTCTTTCCCGATAGACATAGAAATAGTGCCGGATACATTATTATAAATAATTACGGCTATCGCCTTATTATTACGGGCATAACGGATTTTATCTTCAAAATTGTATGTGCCGCGTTTTACTAAAGCTATTTTCCCTTCAACGTTCACGGCGTTATAGTTTACCGCGGCGCCAAGTCCCGGAACCGTGACATATGTAAATTCTTTAGTTGTGGCGTTGCCCAAAAGCTGAGGCGCAAACGGAATCTTTTTTCCAAGCACATCGGTGCCGTCATTAACATAGCCGGTAATATTTCCGTTCGCAACAAAATAATCCGATAAAACGCCGTCAATACTGGCTACCGTAAACACAGGCTCGTACGAACCCGGCGAGCCTATCGTTCCCGAATCCGGATTAGTGACAAGGTTTGTGCTGCCCTTTTCGCTTCCTTGCGCCGAGCTTCCTTCATTGCCCGCCGAAACGATAACGCTTATTCCCGCTTCCCGTAAATTCTGATAAACTATTTTTGTATATACGTCATCCTCTTCGGTTGAAAATCCGTTAGTCGCGCCTAAGCTTAGGTTAAGTACGTCCACGCCCAATAAAACAGCGTCGTCAAGAGCCGCAAGAATATCAGTCTGGCGCGCGCCGACATTTTCCTTTGACGAAAAAACTTTAAATATAGCAAGCTGAGCGCCGGGAGCTACGCCGCTGAAGGTTTCCTCATTGCCGAAAACCTTGCTGTCATCCTGCCCCGCTATAATTCCCGCGACATGCGTACCGTGCGCGTTTTCCGAATATACTTCGGGAATCCAGTCCGCATAGTTGTATGCAAACGGTATTTTGTCATTTAAGTATACGTCGTTCACTCTTAAATAAGGATCAACCGCCGAGATTGACATTTCGCCGAGAAGATTTGAAACCTTATCCTTTGTGAGCGACAGAGTTTCAGGCGCGGGCATTGTTTGGAAAGCGGAGTGAGTGTAATCAAAGCCGGTATCTAAAACTCCGACAAGCATACCGCTGCCGTCATAAGCAACGTCCGAGGCATCATATATTCCCGTCTCAAAAACCTGAACGGGATTTGTTACCGTTTCGGTTTTGGGCTCGGCGTAAACCTCCGATACAATTACGCTTTCAACGCCGTCAAACTGCTTAAGCTTTTCAAGGTCGCGGTATTTTATCTGCGCGGAAAAGCCGTTGAGCGCGGCGGTATATGAATCGCGGAATTTAATATCAAAAGAACGCGACAATTTTTCTTTAAGCCTGTTTTGTCCGCCGGTAAGCGAATTATTGAGTGTAATACCTGTATTAGAATTAGCAAAGTCGCGGATAGAACCGTAAGATGTTTGAGTATACGCCTTCGCCAAAGAATCCTCTGCCATCTGAACTATAACCCATATTTCCTCGTTTGGCGAAAAAACCGAAGCGTCGGCAGTCCTTTCAAAATTTTCATGCACAGGGTTTAAAGCGCCCGTGACTTCCGTCGCGGTTCCTATGCTTGTGCCGGCAACCGCATTTTGCGATATATCGGGAGAAGCGTATTGTATAGATAAAGAAAAAATAAACAACGACAAAATGCAGAAAAGAAAAATTCTCTTCTGCGTGCCCTTTTTTAAACTCAGTATTTTGCCCATTATTCCGGCACCGTTCCTTTTCGTAAGTTTTGCTTGCGTTTTGACGCGTATGTTTTTCAGTATACAAGTATAATGCGGACTTGTCAAGCCATATATTCTTTGATTTGCATAATTATTCATTTTTACAGTATAAAAAATTCACTAGCGTTACTTTAGTATATTAATATAGCAAAGCATTACTTTAATAAAGTGGCGGTGAATAATTATTCAGAATTTTTTTATAATTATTCACATTTTTTGAAATTTATTGCAAATTCTATTGACATATATATGTTTATAGTATATATTGTTAAATACAAAATTATCAAAAATTATAAAAACTAAGGAGACCACAAAAAATGAAACGCAAACTATCCGGTGTTTTGATGGCTGTATTGCTTTTCAGCGTATTTGTTTTTTCTGCCTGCAGTACTGTAGCTGTAACGGGCGTCGAATTAAACAAAACCGCTTTAACGCTTATTGCCGGAGAAAACGAAACTCTTACCGCAACGGTAGCGCCGTCCGGTGCGACGACTAAAACGGTAACATGGAAGTCAAGCGACGAAACTGTCGCGACCGTTGACTCAAACGGTAAGGTTGTAGCGGTAGCCGAAGGTGACGCGACTATAACCGTCACAACGACCGACGGAAACAAAACCGCGACCTGCGCCGTAACCGTAAACCCTAAAGTTGCGGTAACGGGTGTAACTTTGGATAAATCAACTTTAGTATTAGCAATCGGAAGCAGCCAAACGCTGACCGCAACCGTAGCCCCTGCCGACGCTTCATATAAAACTGTAACCTGGTCGACAAGCAATCCCGCTGTTGCAACCGTTACTAACGGCACAGTTACCGCGGCGTCCATAGGAACTGCTGAAATTAGCGCTACTTCCACCGACGGAAGTTTTATAGCAACCTGTAACGTAACGGTCACTCTTACGCTTGAAGCGACAAAATTAGCAAATAAAGCAATTCTTAATGACACCGACCTTCTTGACGGTATGGATATTGATTCTTCTTTGGATACTGCTATTAACGGCTTTATTACAGACGGCGTATCCGATATAGACTTAGCGACAACCGTTGCGCAGGCTAACGCAGCATTAGAAACAGCTCTTGCGGGAATAGTAACAACTTTACTTGACGCACGCTTTGCAAATATCGAATATACAGACTTTGCGGACTTTATAGTGGGATTGCTCACGATTATTTAGATGAGCTTGATATGGGAGTATGCAGCTCATTCAGCTCAATGTTCATGGTCTTTGCAGAAGCAAAAACGGTAATACAAGACGCTGCACTTAACACTTATGCCGAAGAATACGCTATGGCCGCCGGATATATTGCCGAGCACAACGTAGCGCTTGCCAACTTTATATTTAATGAAATTTTGAATGACGTTTCTTTCAGTACTATTGCAAGCAGTTTTAACTATATCGGCACCGGTTCAAATTCAACTCGTGTGTCGCTCACAGATATTATCAGCACATTGAGCGAGGTTAATCCGCAGACTCTTATTAACGCAGACGATATTAAAGGCACAATGGCGGCGGCATTCGCAAACTTAGACGGCAGCGACGATTTATTCGCTTCTTTCTTAGAAGCATATGAAAAAACTGAAACGATAGACGGCGTTTCATATCAAGATTACATTACCGCCGCATACAATGCGTATTTTGCGGAAAGCTTAGAATATGATTATGCTGAAGAAGTTGCCGCACGCTTTATTATACATGTTCTTGACTCTCATTTAGTATTGTACGGTGAGCTTATGTCGGATTATTTAACCGAATATGCTAAGCCCGAAAATACAGCATTCAGCACAATATTATCAGGCTTAGTTTCTGCGGATTATATCAGCGGAATCAATTCAGCTGTTTTAACTCAGCTACGCTCAACAATCTCTGATGATTTTGCAGACGCTATTGCTGACGCAACTAATTATGCAACATTTATGACAGAATATTATAGCACTGCTAATACAGAATTTTCAAATACTATTAAAGGATTAGCGGCAATCCCCCGCAATCCTATAAGTGCTACAATTACGCTTGTCGTTGATGATACTACGAGTTATGAAATTGAATTAACGTATGCGTATTTAGAATCAGGTTCCTTATTTGATACTTATTATGCTTCCGAATTTAACGAAACAACAGAAGATATTCTTATAAACGGTAATCAATCACTGAATACGCTTCTAAGCAATATCTTAGCTTCAGGCGTTATGAGCTGGAGCCTTGTTGGCTCTGAATTCGAAATTGCTTTAGGTTCGGCAGAGGATCTTGCCTTGATTAAAGTTATGAAAGACGGGGCTTTTGACTGGGAATATTCTTTATTTGCGGATAATCGATTTAAATTCAAAAAAACTGATAATGGCATTTCATTAACTTTACATGCTGTCGTTAACGAAATGAACTCCTTTTTAGGAAAGTGGGAATATCAAGACCAAAAGCTTGAGATTACTTACAATGCAGCGGAAAAAGAGTATAGAGTTGCACATGATGCTGCTAATTCAGGCGTAGGTGGAAGACTGCGCCGTTCTGAAACTGATCCGGACGACTTCATAATGTCTGTTGATAAAGGTACAGGCTATAAAGTCTATGCCCGCTTAAGGCTCGACGTCGATGGCGACGGAATCTACTTCCAGCTTGCTGATAACGGAGAATTTAACGGCGTAGATATTAAATTTAATGTACCTGTTCCTAACAATTTCCCGCAAGAATATGCAGGTAAATGGGCAGGCAATATTATGGGCATCGATGTAACTCTTATTATTTCTGAGAATGGCTCTTATAGCTTAAGCATTCCTATGTTCATTACTTCTTCCGGTACTTGTATTGCTAACGAATCAGATGGTTTTGACTTACATGATCATAATAAAGTTGCTACCATCGGTTCTGTAAAGCTTGACGGCAGTGAAATTTCTCTCATTCTTTTCGACGATGTAGAAGGTGATATCACAATAGATTTATCCTTCGTTCCAGGTTTCATTAAAGCATATGTTGGCGAATGGGTAGGCTTTTTAATGGAATATGAAATGTATTTTATTCTCACAATACAAGATAACGGCGATTATACATTAGAAGCTTTTGACTTTGAAGACACTTTTATAAAAGATTCTTCGGCAACTGGTAGTTGCGAAGCAAACGGCTCAGGTGGATATAAGTTGTTAGATTCTAATGGAACCAACATGGGATCTATCACTATTGATAACGGCACAATTACTTTCTTATTAGAAGATGCACTGCCTGTAGGGAATTCAGTCCCCTTTAAAAATATTTTATCTCAAAAACTAACACACAAAACGCCTGCATGGTTAAACCTTGTAGGCGTTTTTAAATGCTTATTTAACTGCGGCACTTATCCAAAGCACGACAAATACTATGCGTATGATTTTGATTTGCTTTCTATTTTTCTTCGTGATATAATCGGCAGTATGAAAGCATTGGATGTAAACAATCTTATTGTTAAATACAAGAATTTTACCGCGGTTGACGGCATTTCTTTCAGCGTTGAAAAAGGCGAGATTTTTGAATTATCGGGCCGAACGGCGCGGGTAAAAACTTCAACGATGGAGTGTATAGAGGGCTTTAGGAAAAGAAGCGGCGGCGAGGTTAAAATTCTTGACGTTCTGATGACCGACAGAGTGTCGCTCTATAAAAAAATAGGTATACAGCTTCAGGAAACAAAATTGCAGGACAACCTGAAGGTTATAGAACTTATACAGCTTTATTCGTCGTTTTACGATGAGTCTGCGGACGCGGACGAGCTATTAAAGCTTTTTGGAATTGAAAGCAGCAGGGACAAGTTTGTCAAAAAACTTTCGGGCGGACAAAAACAGCGGCTCGCTATAATACTGGCGTTAGTAGGAAAGCCGCAAATTCTGTTTTTGGACGAAATCAGCACAGGGCTTGACCCGCAGGGGCGCATACAAATCTGGGATATTATAAATAAGCTAAAACTTAGCGGCACTACTATAATAATGACTACTCACTTTATGGAAGAAGCCGAAATGCTTTGCGACAGGGTTTGCTGCATGGCGGGCGGCAAAATTAAAGCTATCGGCTCGATTAACGAGCTTATCGAAAAAGCTGATATGCCGATAAAAATCACTTTAACTTTCAGCGGCGGCGCTCCTGAATTTGATAAAACTTATACGGCTGAAAAAGAAGGCAACGTTATCACCGTTTCGGTTAAAGCGGCGGAAAATATCGGACAGGCTATTAAATATTTTTCTCTTGCCGATATATCCGATATTGATATGAAAGAAAAATTCTCTCTTCTGCGTGCCCTTTTTTAAACTCAGTATTTTGCCCATTATTCCGGCACCGTTTCGCTTTTCGTAAGTTTTGCTTGCGTTTTTGACGCGTATGTTTTCAGTATACAAGTATAATGCGGACTTGTCAAACCATATATTCTTTGATTTGCATAATTATTCATTTTTACAGTATAAAATTCACTAGCGTTACCTTTATTAATATGGTAAAGCATGCTTTAATAAAGTGGCAGTAGAATCAATTTATTCAGAATTTTTTTATAATTATTCACATTTTTGAAATTTATTGCAAATTCTATTACAGCATATATGTATGTTTATAAAATTATTGTTCAATACAAAATTATCAAAATTATAAAAACTAAGGAGACACAAAAAATAAAACGCAAACTATCCGGTGTTTTGATGGCTGTATTGCTTTTCAGCGTATTTGTTTTTTCTGCCTGCAGTACTGTAGCTGTAACGGGCGTCGAATTAAACAAAACCGCTTAACGCTTATTGCCGGAGAAAACGAAACTCTTATGCAATTTAGCACGTCCGGTGCGACGACTAAAACGGTAACATGGAAGTCAAGCGACGAAACTGTCGCGACCGTTGACTCAAACGGTAAGGTTGTAGCGGTAGCCGAAGGTGACGCGACTATAACCGTCACAACGACCGACGGAAACAAAACTGCGGACCTGCGCCGTAACCGTAAACCCTAAAGTTGCGGTAACGGCGTAACTTTGGATAAATCAACTTCAGTATCCGAAGAATCGGAAGCAGCCAAACGCTGACCGCAACCGTAGCCCCTGCCGACGCTTCTATATAAAACTGTAACCTGGTCGACAAGCAATCCTGCCGTTGCAACCGTTACTAACGGCACAGGTTACCGCGGCGTCCAGAACTGGAACTGCAAAAATTGGCGCTACTTCCACCAAGCGGAGTTTTTATAGCAAAGCCTGTAACGTAACGAGTCACTCTTACGCTTGGGCGACAAAATTAGCAAATAAAGCAATTCTTAATGACACCGACCTTCTTGACGGTATGGATATTGATTCTTCTTTGGATACTGCTATTAACGGCTTTATTACAGACGGCGTGTCCGATATAGAACTTAGCGACAACCGTTGCGCAGGCTAACACCAGCATTAAACAGCTCTTGCAGGAATAGTAACAACTTTACTTGACGCACGCTTTTAAATATCGAATATACAGACTTTGGTTTATGAAAGTGGGATTGCCTACCGATTATTTAGATGAGCTTGATATGGGGTATGCAGCTCATTCAGCTCAATGTTCATGGTCTTTGCCAGAAGCAAAAACGGTAATACAAAGACGCTGCACTTAACACTTATGCCGAAAATACCACTATGGCCGCCGGATATATTGCCGAGCACAACGTAGCGCTTGCCAACTTTATATTTAATGAAATTTTGAATGACGTTTCTTTCAGTACTATTGCAAGCAGTTTTAACTATATCGGCACCGGTTCAAATTCAACTCGTGTGTCGCTCACAGATATTATCAGCACATTGAGCGAGTTAATCCGCAGACTCTTATTAACACGGAACAAATATTAAAGGCACAATGGTAGCTGATTCACCAAACTTAGACGGCAGCGACGATTTATTCGCTTCTTTCTTAGAAGCATATGAAAAAACGAAACGATAGACGGCGTTTCATATCAAAGATTACATTACCGCCGCATACAATGCAGCAATTTTGCGGAAAGCTTAGAATATGATTATGCTGAAGAAGTTGCCGCACGCTTTATTATTTCTTGACTCTCGTATTGTATTATTGCGGTGCGGCTTATGTCGGATTATTTAACCGAATATGCTAAGCCCGAAAATACAGCATTCACAATATTATCAGGCTTAGTTTCTGCGGATTATATCGGAATCAATTCAGCTGTTTTAACTCAGCTACGCTCAACAATCTCTGATGATTTTGCAGACCTTCTGACGCAACTAATTATGCAACATTTATGACAGAATATTATAGCACTGCTAATGCAAATTTTCAAATACTATTAAAAGGATTAGCGGCAATCCCCGCAATCTACCGAGTGCTACAATTACGCTTGTCGTTGATGATACTACGAGTTATGAAATTGAATTAACGTATGCGTATTTAGAATCAGGTTCCTTATTTGATCTTATTATATTTAGTTAACTGAAACAACAGAAGATATTCTTATAAACGGTAATCAATCACTGAATACGCTTCTAAAGCAATATCTTAGCTTCAGGCGTTATGAGCTGGAGCCTTGTTGGCTCTGATTGAAATTACTTTAGGTTCGGCAGAGGATCTTGCGCTTGATTAAAGTTATGAAAGACAGGGCTTTTGACTAGGAATATTCTTTATTTGCGGATAATCGATTTAATTCAAAAAAACTGATAATAGCATTTCATTACATACATGCTGTCGTTAACGAAATGAACTCCTTTTAGGAAAGTGGGAATATCAAGACCAAAAACTTGAGATTACTTACAATGCAGCGGAAAAGAGTATAGAGTTGCACATGATGCTGCTAATTCAGGCGTAGGTGGAAGACTGCGCCGTTCTGAAACTGATCCGGACGACTTCATAATGTCTGTTGATAAAGGTACAGGCTATAAAGTCTATGCCCGCTTAAGGCTCGACGTCGATGGCGACGGAATCTACTTCCAGCTTGCTGATAACGGAGAATTTAACGGCGTAGATATTAAATTTAATGTACCTGTTCCTAACAATTTCCCGCAAGAATATGCAGGTAAATGGGCAGGCAATATTATGGGCATCGATGTAACTCTTATTATTTCTGAGAATGGCTCTTATAGCTTAAGCATTCCTATGTTCATTACTTCTTCCGGTACTTGTATTGCTAACGAATCAGATGGTTTGACTTACATGATCATAATAAAGTTGCTACCATCGGTTCTGTAAAGCTTGACGGCAGTGAAATTTCTCTCATTCTTTTCGACGATGTAGAAGGTGATATCACGTAGATTTATCCTTCGTTCCAGGTTTCATTAAAGCATATGTTGGCGAATGGGTAGGCTTTTTAATGGAATATGAAAAATATTTTATTCTCACAATACAAGATAACGGCGATTATACATTAGAAGCTTTTGACTTTGAAGACACTTTTATAAAAGATTCTTCGGCAACTGGTAGTTGCGAAGCAAACGGCTCAGGTGGATATAAGTTGTTAGATTCTAATGGAACCAACATGGGATCTATCACTATTGATAACGGCACAATTACTTTCTTATTAGAAGATGCACTGCCTGTAGAATTCAGTCCCCTTTAAAAATATTTTATCTCAAAAACTAACACACAAAACGCCTGCATGGTTAAAACCTTGCAGGCGTTTTTAAATGCTTATTTAACTGCGGCACTTATCCAAAGCACGACAAATACTATGCGTATGATTTTGATTTGCTTTCTATTTTTCTTCGTGATATAATCGGCAGTATGAAAGCATTGGATGTAAACAATCTTATTGTTAAATACAAGAATTTTACCGCGGTTGACGGCATTTCTTTCAGCGTTGAAAAAGGCGAGATTTTTGGAATTATCGGGCCGAACGGCGCGGGTAAAACTTCAACGATGGAGTGTATAGAGGGCTTTAGGAAAAGAAGCGGCGAGGTTAAAATTCTTGACGTTCTGATGACCGACAGAGTGTCGCTCTATAAAAAAATAGGTATACAGCTTCAGGAAACAAAATTGCAGGACAACTCTGAAGGTTATAGAACTTATACAGCTTTATTCGTCGTTTTACGATGAGTCTGCGGACGCGGACGAGCTATTAAAGCTTTTTGGAATTGAAAGCAGCAGGGACAAGTTTGTCAAAAAACTTTCGGCGGACAAAAACAGCGGCTCGCTATAATACTGGCGTTAGTAGGAAAGCCGCAAATTCTGTTTTTGGACGAAATCAGCACAGGGCTTGACCCGCAGGGGCGCATACAAATCTGGGATATTATAAATAAGCTAAAACTTAGCGGCACTACTATAATAATGACTACTCACTTTATGGAAGAAGCGAAATGCTTTGCGACAGGGTTTGCTGCATGGCGGGCGGCAAAATTAAAGCTATCGGCTCGATTAACGAGCTTATCGAAAAAGCTGATATGCCGATAAAAATCACTTTAACTTTCAGCGGCGGCGCTCCTGAATTTGATAAAACTTATACGGCTGAAAAAGAAGGCAACGTTATCACCGTTTCGGTTAAAGTGGCGGAAAATATCGGACAGGCTATTAAATATTTTTCTTCTCTTGCCGATATATCCGATATTGATATTCACAAGCCGGGGCTTGAAGATGTTTTTTTAGAGTTGACCGGCGAAAAACTAAAGGCGGAGTCAATATGAAAGCTTATTCGTCACCGCATACGGGCTACGCGCGGGCTAAGCTTTCATTAGAATATCAATGGGAATATTTGTTTGCCAAACTAGAAAGAATTATTAGTCAAATTAAGTCGCCCAAAACTTTTAGCCCGAATTTATTTCGGGCTAAAAATTTGGGGGCGTGGCGATAGCCAAAAGGAGCATATGAGAAAAATATGAAAATATTTTGGAGCATGACCTTGTCGGAGCTTAAGACAAGCTTAAGAAATATAATATTTGTCGGCTTTTCAATTTTGATGCCGCTTTTGCTTGTAATACTTTTCGGCTCGCTTTACGGTAATGAACCGTCAAGGCTTTTTTCGATAGGCGCGGTCAGCCAGTCCTTGCCCGCATACTTAGGCTTAGCGCTTACGATAATCGCGTTCATAGGTATGCCGCTTCAAATTGTCGGCTATAAGGAAAACAAGGTTTTAAAACGCTTAAAAGCCACGCCTGTAAAAAAATATCAAATAATACTGCCAATATTGTTAAACTACCTGATTATCTTTTTGGCGGGTGCGGTTCTTTTGTTTATATCGGGGTTTGCAATTTACGGAGTGTCGCTCAAAGGCAATTTCTTTGTTTTTATATCGGCAATAATTTTATCGGTTACAACAATGTTTTCGCTGGGCTTTCTGATTTCCTGCCTTTGCACTAACGTTAAACAGATTACCGCAATCGGCTTTACCCTTCTTATCCCTATGATTTTTTTATCCGGCGCAACAATGCCGCTCGGCGCGTTCCCCGACGCTATAAGCAATGTTGCAAAAGCAATTCCCCTCACCTACTGCATAGAGTTTTTGACAAACGCATTTTTAGGAATATCTATAAATGCGGAAGGGCTGAATGTAAGCAACTGGCTGTGCGTGGGAATTTTTGTCGCAATAACCGTTGTCTGCACGCTTTTATCTATCAAATTTTTTAAGTGGGAATAAGTTGTAAACGGATTAGTTAGTTACCGGTTGAGATTCTTCAATGGGAGCGCTCCGGGGCTGAATAACTCACTGCGTTCGTTGGCGTTCACTTCGACTACGTCTCGTTCTGCTAAGCAGAATGACATAGAATACGCAATTCTAAATTTTTGTCATTCTGAGCTAGCTCCAAAGGTTGGCTGTCGAAGAATCTCAAACAGCTAAAATTTGTTTTTTCAATTATCTAAAAATCCGAACTGCTTATTTAGTTCGGATTTTTAATTTCTTTTTTTAGTTCAAAGGTTGAACAGTCAAAATATTCCGTTCATAACCAACATCTGAAACAAGTTCCTGCTGTAAAACATGTGCGCTGTCGTAGTATACCATATATGTTTTTTGGCCCATTACAGTCTCGGTGATTGCATAAATAATATTATTTCTTACAGTTGCCGATGTAACCGTCATAAGGGATTGGCTTGTGGGTTGGTTAGGTATACCACTATAAAAATCATAATTATTTATAACAGGGATACCAATTGTTGTCAAATTAAAATAGGTAAGCGATTTTGAAGAATCTTGATTTGTTACTATAAGGAATAATTCATTTGAAATTGTCAAATCATCCCAAGCATTTATATTTAGACTACCCCAATAATCATAATAACCTCTTCCGTCGTCATAGGAAACAGTCAATATTGAGTTTAATTCAAAAAGATACCGTCCTTTTATAAGATATGTATTTGACCAATCAGATTTTTTAAAAGTAAAATTTCTGTCGCGGGGAGAATCAACAAGAATTTTGCTTTGATTGTAATACTTGATGGTAAAATCCCAAATGCTTATTTCTGTTATTTCATACATATAACCGTCGCTGCCTTTAGAAACATTGCCGGAGGTATAATAAACAAAATTACCGATTGTTTCAACAGTAGTGTCGTTTTTTACAAATATCGTTCCGTAGTTATCAACATCAACTTTTGAAATGGTTATACTTTTATTTGGCAAAATGTCAGTAAAAGACAGCTGCTGTCCCGAAATTGCCATAGAATAATAGTTGTTATTAGAAAAAATAATGTTACCTTCGATTATATCCAGTGAAACAAAATTTGACAAGGAATAAACCTTGCCAGTGTTTTTATGTATTGCAAAGCTTTGCGTATCGGAATCGCATTTATAATCTTTTTTATCGTAATCCGTATTCTGCTCTCTTGCTCCGGAGCTAATGGACTTTGAAGTAAAGCTGATAAAAATAAAATCGTTTGCTACATACATTTTATCTGCTTGGCCGTCAATATCGTCTTGTGAAATAACAGCTTCTTCGCTGTCTTGAACAGTCGTTCTGAACACAACACGGCTTATATCACCGCTTGAATCAAAAACAACAAAATAGCTTTTGGTGCTTGTTACTTCAGTTGAACTGTCCTCATCTTCCTTAACGATGCCCGCCGAAACACTATCGGATAAATCAGCACTCAGCCCGTCAAACATTTTATTGCTGATTTTAATTTTTCCGCTTTGCCCAGGGCTGCTTGGGTTACTTGGATTGCTTGGGTTGCCGGGGCTATTGAGGTTGCTACGCAAATCGCAGGCTACCAGCATAAATAATAATAAAATACAGCATATCGCCGAAACTATTTTCTTTTTCATTTTTCTCCTCTATAATTTCGATAGGATATTATTTAAGAACAGTATAGCAAATATCAAGAAAGTTTGCAATAGTTTCCTTCAATTCCGCACTTTTGTTCTAAGAAAATTTTAATACTATTATAATGACTTATAAAAAAAGTATCTTGCTTCGCTTTTCGCGAAGCGACACGCTTCAAGCGTGTCAGACAGCCGCAGGCGAAAGCACTTTTTTTGCACGCATAGGAATGCAAATTTTGAAAAAATTGCAAAAAAGATGAAATCTTTTTTATCGCCTTTGGCGATAAATCCTATAGTATAAAAAAAACTTATGATATAATTATGGCAATAGTAAAATGAAAAGGGGCGGCAAAAATGGATAAGGAACTTAACAAAGTTTTTGACGGACTTAAAGACGGCGATATTAAGGAAAAAACCGCAAAAGAAAAAGACGAAGCGGAAGATATTGAAGAAGAACAGCCCGATGATGTTGCCTATAGGCCTAAAGCAATCGACGGGCCGGAAAACATATTCCAAAAAGCGGATTTGATTGTAACGCTTGAGCATACACAAAAAATATGCTTTGTTATGCAGCAAAATACCGCAAATATTATACGGTCGCTTTCCGTGCTTAATAACACACAAAACGAGATGCGCGAAGTGAGGATAAAAGTATTTTCTTCGCCGCAATTTTTCGAGCCTCTTTATTTTTCTTTAAAAACTCTTGCGCCGGGCGAAGAGAATTTCTTCCGTGACGCTAAAGCCGTTTTGGATTTTGATTATCTGTCAAGTCTTTATGAGCGCGTAAAAGCGGATATAGTTGTAGAAGTTGAAATTAACGAAAAGCTTTTAAAAACCGATATTTATAAAATCGACGTTTTAGCTTTTGACGAGTGGCCGGGTATGGGGACTTTGCCCGGAGCTTTTGGCGTCGTTTTGTACGCCCGCCGACCCTGCCGTAAGCAGTATAATTTCGGAAGCGGCGCAAATTTTAAAGAATGAGGATTTAAGCTTTAACGGCTATCAGTCCTCAAATCCCAATGTTGTCAATAAACAGTTAGCGGCGATATTTTCCGTAATAAAGGCGCGCAATATTGCATACAGTATGCCGCCCGCAAGCTTTGAACAGCAGGGGCAAAAAATCCGCCTTCCAAAAGTCATTTTCGATTTGGGGCTTAGGAACCTGTCTTGATACCACTATGCTGCTTTGCTCGTGCGCGGAGGCTGTGGGGATTAATCCTTTGATTTTTATCTATAACGGGCACGCTTTCCCGCCTTTTGGCTGAATGACTCCACCTTCCCCGAATCTATTAACGACGATTTGAGCGCGGTTCAAAAGCGTCTTGCCGCAGGCTTAAACGCTATAACGGTACTTGAATCTACTTTATTGACGGACAAAAAATCCGTTTACGGCGACGCTCAGAGAAAAGCCAGGAAACGGATTGACAACGGACAGGGTTTTATTTGCTATATTGATATTTTCCGCGCGCGAAAATCCGGAATTTTCCGCTTACCGATAAGGTACGAGGAGGACGGCAAGTTCCGCATTGAAAGGGAATTATACGAGGCCTCTACTCATGAAGTTAATGCTATGCGCGTTATCGACACTGACCTTGCCTCAAAGGAATTGGGCGGACGGCTGGAAAAATGGAAGCGCGACCTTTTGGATATAACGCTTAGAAACCCTCTTATTAATTGTAAAATCAATAAGACGGGAATACCTCTTCTGAACTTTGATATCGAGGCGGTCGAGGACGCTTTTGCGGAAGGACAGCAGCTCAAAATTATGCCTCAGCCAAAAGAGTTTACAAAGCAAATCAGCGACATAACAAAGCTTGCGCTCGAAAACGATAAACAGCTTTCTAAAATACTTTCCGACGACCTTGCGAGAGGAAGGCTCAGAAGTTCGTTAAACGAGGCCGACCTTACAAAACGGCTTACGACGCTTTACCGTACCGAAAAACAAGCGATAGAAGAAAACGGCGCAAGCACTCTTTATCTTAGCGCTCGGCTTTTTAAAATGGCAGGAAAAAGATAAGCCCTCGGTTAACCGCTTTGCGCCTATAATTTTATTGCCTATGGAGCTGTCGCGCCGCTCGGCAAGCGCGGGATATTCAATACGCATCACCGACGACGAGCATCATATTAATTTCTCGCTTGTCGAAATGCTGCGGTTAATTTTAAAATCGACCTCTCGGGCTTAAACGACCTTGCCCTCCGGCGAAAAAGGCATAGATATGGCAAAGGTAATGACCCATATCCGTAAGGCGATAATCGACCAAAAAGGCTGGGACGTTGTAGAGGCAAGCTCACTGGGACTATTTAATTATTCAAAATTTGTGCTTTGGAACGACCTTAACATGCGGGAAGCCGCCCTTAAAGCGCATCCTTTAACAAGCGGGCTGATAAACGGAAAAAATGATGCGCGCCTGTTTGAAGAAAATCCAAACAGCGATGAGCGGCTGTACTTACCTATGGATTCCGATTCTTCCCAGACAAAAGCGGCAATTGACGCGGCAAGAGGGAAATCCTTTGTCCTGCACGGGCCGCCGGGAACGGGAAAGTCCCAGACAATCACAAATATTATTGCTAACGCTTTAGCCAACAATAAGCGCGTACTTTTCGTAGCCGAAAAAATGGCAGCTTTAAGCGTAGTTAAACGCCGTCTTGACAGAATAGGCATCGGTGATTTTTGCTTAGAACTTCACAGTAACAAAAGCCAAAAACGCAATTTTTATGAGCAGTTTGATAATCTTTTGGAGCTTGCCTCAAACGCTTCTGACGTAAATTTCGACGAAGCCGCAAGAAAGCTTGCCGAATCTTCGGATGAGTTGGAATCTTTTAATTCAGCTATGCACAAAAATAGAAAATTCGGCGTATCGGTTTATACGGGAATAAATACGGTTCGGTAAGGCTCGGAACGGCCGACGCGGAAGAAATAAAAAATACTGATATTGATAAAGAAGCCTATGAAAAAGGGCTTGAAACTTTAAGCCAGCTAACGGGCATAGGCAAGACTTTGGGCGAGCCTGTCAATTCGGCTTTTTACGGCTGCTACGCGGGATTACAGCTTTAGCTTTAGAGACAAGGTTTTAAAGCTGTCAAAAACTATTTCGGAAAGCTACGCATCTTACAGCACGGCTATGGCGGAATTATTCGAAAAAGTAAAAAAACCGAAAAAAGATATTAATATTTTAAACTATAAAAACAGCGGCGGAATTTATTATTGCCTCGGGGAACTTTTGTTTTATAAGGATAAAAACGGCTTTGTAAAATTCATGTCAGGGTTATTCTCGAAACGCTATAAAAAAATGAAAAAATCTCCGTTCCGCAAATTATCGGCGTTTGTCAAAAATAAGCCCGAAGACGCGGAAATGTTCTATAAGGAATTAAAGACTTTCCATGACGCCGAAACCGAGCTGAAAAAACAGCTTTTATACGGCGATAAATTTGCCGCGTCAGAGGATTTTGGAACAGATTTATTCAGCGCGGCGGAAACCTACATTAACAATATCGCATCGTTGCGCGATAACTGTATCTATAACGGATATCCGCAATTGCGCGGCTTCCTATCCGCAATTAGGCGAGGTTGTTCGGATGTTATCATACAGGCGAAATTACAAGCCAAGAGGTTGTGCCGCTTTTTGAAAAAGCTTTTGGCAAAGCTGGCTTATGCGCGAGGTTTCTTCCGATCCGGCGCTTAACAGCTTTTCGCCGGGCGAATACGCCGCAAAACGCGCGCGCTACGCGGCCGTCACGGAGCTTATTTCAAGCCTTACAAAGAAAGAAATATATTTAAAGCTTGCCGCTAACCTGCCGAATTTCAAATACGCTTCCACGTCAAGTTCCGAGCCGGGGATTTTATTAAAAGCCGTCAAAAGCCGCGGGCGCGGAATCACAATCCGCCAGCTTTTAAAGCGCGTTCCGGAATTAATGGCGAAAGTAAAGCCGTGTATGCTTATGAGCCCGCTTTCGGCGGCGCAGTTTTTGCCCGTCCGATTACCCTCAGTTTGATATCGTTGTGTTTGACGAGGCGTCCCAGCTTTTAACAAGCGAGGCAGTCGGCGCTATTTCGCGCGGCAAAAGCACGATTGTCGTCGGCGACCCGAACCAGCTTCCGCCGACTACGTTCTTTGCCACAAAAGGCGATGACACGGACGAAACCGAATTTGAAACTACCGACCTTGAAAGCGTCTTGGACGATATGCTTACGCTGAACGTTCATGAAAACCGTTTATTGTGGCATTACAGGAGCGAACATGAAAGCCTGATAGCTTTTTCAAACGCTAATTATTACGACAATAAGCTTATAACGTTCCCCTCTCCCGACGATGTGCGCAGCCGCGTGCAGTTTAGAAAAGGTTGACGGCGTATACGAGCGCGGTTCAACAAGAACTAACCCTAAAGAAGCCGAAGCGGTCGTGGAAGAATTATTCGACTGCCTCAAAGATCCTGAAAAATCCCGTCTAAGCTACGGCATAGTTACCTTTAATATTACTCAGCAAACCCTAATCGAAGATTTAATTGATAAGCGGCTGAGCAAAGAGCCGTCGCTGGAAAGGTTCTTTGTAGAAGGCGACGCGCCCGTATTTGTAAAAAACATTGAAAGCGTTCAGGGCGACGAGCGCGACGTCATATTCTTTTCGATAACCTACGGTCAGGATAAGGAAGGCAAGATGACCGTCAATTTCGGGCCGGTAAATAAGGACGGCGGCTGGAGACGGTTAAACGTTGCGATAACGCGCGCCTGCAAGCGCATTGTTGTGTTCTCGACAATAACGCCGGATATGATAGATTTGTCGCGCACCTCGTCAAAGGGCGTCAAGGGACTGAAAGACTTTATGAGCTTTGCGCTTAATTCACGCCTGTATTTTAAAGCGGCGGGAGCGGGCAGTAACGAAACCGCTTTGGTTGCGGATATCGCAAAGCTAAAAGCGGCAAGGGCTGCACTGTAGTTGAAAATATGGGGCGCAGCGCTAATAAAATTGATTTCGCCGTTTCGGACGATAGCGGAAAATATATCTTAGGTATTCTTTGCGACAACGAAACCGCGGCTCTTCATTCAGACGTACGAGACCGAGAATACGGGCGCGAAAACATTCTCAAACGCATGGGCTGGAAATTAACGCGTGTGTACGCGGCCGAATGGTGGCAAAATCCCGCGGAAGAACTGAAAAGGTTGTTAAGCGTATTGGAAGGAAAAGATGAACTTTCTAAGACAATCGAAAAGGAAGAAATTAAGTCCGAGCTTTTAAATATGCACCGGGAAGTAACGTTCGACCCGAGTATTCCCCTGCCCTCTTCCGAATATAAGGCCGCGGAGCTTCCAAGCAATACGCCTGAAAATTTTTATATTTTTAACTACGCGAAAGATATAATGGAGCAAATACGCTCGGTTATTAAAACCGAAGGCCCGCTAACACAGCAAAAGCTTTACAAAACAATAGCGTCGGCATGGGGAATAACCAAAATGACTCAAAAGTATAATGAGTATATTGAACAGATTATTAAGCGCATCAACCCCGTTACAAACATGACCCAAAGCACAGTATTTTACTGGAACCAAAAAGAAGATATGTCTATGAGCGTATTTCGCAATCCTTCCGAGCGCAAGGCTGACGAAATCGCAAAAGAAGAATATGCCGTTGCCGCTTACTATATCGCCGAAAACGCGATAAGTATTGCCCACGAGGATTTAGTGCGCGAAACCGCAAAGCTTTTCGGCTTTATTAAAACGCCGACCGCCTCAATCCGAATCGGTTACGCGCTAACACTTTTAATTACGCAAGGCAAAATTTTTAAGGACGGCGATATTTACAAGCTTAAGTAAAAAGAAGAAACAGGCGCGATAGTGGGGAGCGAAACACGATTGCCGCACCTCAAACAATTGGCGCGTATTGACAATAATACTAAAATATGGTAAAATGTCCCTACAAGAAATAGGGACATTTTTTATCAAATAAGTAAGGTTTAACAGAATAGTATGAGGTTTTTCATGGCAAAGGCAATCAAAAAAATAATCACCGTAATTATGGCTATAACTATGCTAATCGGCATGTTCGCACTTGGCGGATGTTCGGAAAAAGCAAGTAAATACACTGAGGATGAACATATTCAGCGAATCACGGAACGGATACAAAAAAAATTTATTGATACAGATTTAAGGTGGGTTGACAGAGCGCAACCGACTAGTTTTGAGGTTTTTCCGTTATACAACGAAAACGAAGAATTGAAATATTTTCTCGTCGAGTTTGAGCCTTGTGGGTTTTTATTTATAC
Organism: Holotrichia oblita; assembly: GCA_023690525.1. Taxonomy (NCBI): domain Eukaryota; kingdom Metazoa; phylum Arthropoda; class Insecta; order Coleoptera; family Scarabaeidae; genus Holotrichia; species Holotrichia oblita. Next base: position 42,846 of record JALQSN010000266.1, read on the forward strand.
AACTTCGAGATGAGCGGATGAAAGCCTTTTCTTGCGCCGGAGCAAGCACGAGTATGTACAAGATAAGTGCCTCGGGGAATGATGTATGGATTTCCGATGATGGAGAAACAGTTTTTAACAAAAGCCCATATTTCATTGCAGAAATAAAGAACGAGCGTCGTTATTTGCTTTTGGATTATATAGTGGCGGTAAAGCAAGAGGAAAAATTTGTTAATTTAATTTCACAAGATGAAGTTGAGATAAGCAACGGACAAGCGACAAAAGAACAAGTCGGCATAGGGCTTGATTTTGGATGGCCAAAAAAAGACAATGATTTATAAAAAATATTAAAAAAAGGAGAAACTAATATGAAAACGAACACGTTTAAGAGAAACTTATTTTTTGCATTTATCACTATTTGTTTTATAGCGGTAAGTGTAGCTGTACTATTTAGCGCGGCAGATTTTAGAACCATGAGTGCTTATGCTATGGACTCCAAGGAAACCGTCGGATGTGAGGGGATTGAGGAAATCGACAGAGAGATAAATGAAAGCCTCATAGAACAGGCAGCATTCGAAGAATTTGAAAACATCATGATGCTTTCAAGCGGAGGAGGCAGGAGTTCCAACGAAGGAATTATTTCGGGAACAACCACAAGCACTTTATTGTTTAGCGACCTCACAAATGTGAAGTACATACCCAATGCAAACTATTTCTTAATTAATCCTCAGCAAGGAATCAACGACGGCTCTGACAACGGCGGCGGAACTTGCACCACGGTTGCCATGCAAATGCTAATGGGATATCACAATTACTATTCAGATAGACGAATCATTCCCGAAGTAGCGGAAAACGGCACAAGGTTTTTAGATGCAACTTATGGAGATTTATCTTTGCATCCTGCATTTCAAAGAACACTTGTAGGCGATACTTGGATAGACGGTGTTTTAACGAGGAGAGGTTGTCCGTCTATTGGCACTGCAAATACAGTATACCAAGATATTTTTGATAGGACGTGGATTTCTAGTTGGTATGGCATAGGACAAGCAGTTGGTCTCGTTAAAGACGGAGCGGTGCGGTTCATTAACACACATACTCCGCAAGCAGCACGGAACGGCATGTCGCTTACTTCAGGTTTCTTTTCAAAGTCAACGGCGCAGGCGGATATAGACGCAGGCAGACCCATCGTTTTAGGAATGGAATCAACATTTTCAGGTGCAACTAGTTATCATGTGGTGCCTGCATACGGCTATGCTAAACTTGATGGAGTAGACGGCTTTTTAGTTCACTACGGTTGGGGCGCAGGAGCTACACAAGTATGGGTTCCCTCTAGTTGGTTTGGCTTTCAAATTAGAATGAGCACAACCCATGCGCACACTTTTACCGACACAGGTATAAATATAAATAATACCCATAGAGAATTAGAATGCAGTGTCTGCGGCGCGACTTCGGTTGACAGTTTATATAACCTTTCTGGTGAAACGATAACAAGAGTTAGTTATCCGTTATCAGAATCAGTTACAATTCCAAACTCAATAAATATTTATTCAACTGCAAATGCAAATTTTACGAATCAAGCCATCACAGCCATTGGCTCTTCCGCTTTCGCTAACCAAACCCAACTATCCCAAGTTTCAATACCTGCAAGCGTAAGATATATAAACTCTGAAGCTTTTGAGTATTGTGTAAGTCTACGAAAGGTTACTTTTCTAGGCACAAGCCAATTGCAAACGATAGGAAGCAGCGCATTTAGCGGTTGTACTCAACTACCCAAAATCTCAATACCTACAAGTGTGACAAGTATTGATGAGTCTGCCTTTAGCAACTGCAAATCTTTAACGAATGTTACGATACCGAACAGCGTCACTTATATCGGGAATTATGCTTTTTTTGGTTGTACCGAATTAACAAATATCAACTTGCCTAATAAATTATCGCGGATCGGAGACGGTACTTTTTGCGGCTGCGTCAAGCTTACTAATTTAACGATTCCGGATAATGTATTGGAGATAGGTGTCGGAGCTTTTGAAGGCTGCGAGGGATTGACAAATATTACAATCCCTTCAAGCGTAGGGCGGATCGGCAACGGAGCGTTTCAGAATTGTTATTATTTACAAGTAGTGTATGTTGAAAGAGCAACCGCATCCATAACAGCATTAGGAGTAATTGTTTTTAAGAACTGTATTTCGCTGGCATCTATCTATGTCCCTGACACGCGCTTTTCCGAATACAGTCAAGCGGTAAATTGGTCGGCATATAAATCGATGATAAGAATAAAGTCGAATTTTTATTCTACACCGGGGCTTGCGTTTATATTGTCGATAGCAGATACTTATAAAGTATCGAAAGGAACCGCAAATACAAACGGCATCGTTTATATTCCGGCAAGGTATAACGGCTTGATGGTTGATGGCATTGCACCGGATGGATTTAGAAATTGCAACGGACTTACCGGTGTTGTGTTTGAGAAAGGAATCGAAATTAGATCTATCGGAACTGCGGCATTTTATAATTGCAGTGCTTTAAAAAATATTGAATTTCCGGAGTATGAAGGCTTAACTCTGTTTGACGGTACCGCGTTTGCAAATTGTACAAGCTTAACCGAAATCAGATTGCCCAAAAATGTAAACAGTTTAAGACCTTTCGTATTTGAAGATTGCAGTAATTTAAGAACCGTATATATTGAAAGACCTGCATCGATGGGTCTTATCGGCCTTGGAGCTGACCCTTTTTTTGGCTGCGATTCGTTGGAATCTATTTATTTACCGGATGAAGAAAGTGTCATTGCATACCGCAACGATAAAAAATGGTCCCGATATGAGGAGTTAATAAACACCGAGCTGTTGTTTACATATACGAGTTCGGGGAATGCTGCTACAATTACAGGCGTGAAACAAGGGATTATTCTTTCGGGCAAAGTTGATATTCCGTCTAAAATAAAAGGCTTACCGGTAACGGCAATAGGCGCATGCGCCTTGCAGAACCAAATTTTATGTAATGAAATTATTATTCCAAACAGTGTAACAAGCATTGGTGATTACGCATTCAGCGGTTGCAGCGCATTGACAAGCATTACAATGTCAAACAGTTTAACAAGCATTGGTGATTATGCATTCAGCGGTTGTAGCGCATTAAAAATCATTACAATGTCAAATAGCGTAACAAGCATTGGTAGTTATGCATTCAGCGATTGCAGCGCATTGACAAGCATTACAATACCAAGCAGCGTAACAAGCATTGGTGATTATGCATTCAGCGGCTACAACGGATTGACAAGCATTATAATACCAAGCAGCGTAACAAGCATTGGTAATTTTGCATTTAGCGGCTGCAGCGGATTGACAAGCGTTGCAATGTCAAACAGTGTAACAAGCATTGGTAGTTATGCATTCAGCGGTTGCAGCGCATTAAAAAACATTACGATTTCAAACAGCGTAACAAGCATCGGTATTTTTACATTCAGAGGTTGCAGCGGATTGACAAGCATTACAATACCAAACAGCGTGATAAGTATCGGGAACGAGGCATTCAGCGGCTGCAGCGGATTGACAAGCATTATAATGTCAAATAGCGTAACAAGCATTGGTAATTTTGCATTCAACGGCTGTAGCAGATTGACAAGCATTATAATACCAAGCAGCTTAACAAGTATTGATGATTATGCGTTCAGCGGTTGCAGCGGGTTAACAAGCATTATAATCCCAAACAGCATAAAAAGCATTGGTAATTTTGCATTTAGCGGTTGCAGCGGGTTAACAAGCGTTACAATACCAAGCAGCGTAACAAGCATCGGTAACGGTGCATTCAGCTATTGCAGCGGATTGACAAGTATTAGTATCCCTGACAGCGTTATAAGCATCGGCCGGTCTGCATTTTTACATTGCAGCGGATTAACAAGTGTTAAATTGCCGGAAGGCCTTAAAATTATAAACGAGTCCGCATTCCGCGGTTGCAGCGGGTTGAAAAGCATTGTGCTGCCATTTAGCTTAAATATTATTGGAAGCTATGCTTTCTATTATTGCAGCGGACTGACAAGTGTTACGATGCAAATTAACTTATTAATTATCGAAGTCTCTGCGTTCGAGGGTTGCAGCGGATTAACAAGCATCACACTTCCAAACGAAGTGAGAGAAGTTGGCAGTTACGCATTCAATTACTGTTCAAATCTGACGACAGTTTATGTTAAAAATTCCTATTCCTATTACTATATAACAACTTTGGGCATAAACACCTTCTCCAATTGTCCGTCTTTGACTTCTATTTATGTTTTGGATGAAACATTCTATAAAATGGCGCCAAGCTGGTCTGACTACCAATCCTTAATAAAATATATGCCGGAAATATATATGCCAAGGAGTTAACCGGCCTGTCTGTTTAAGCTAAAGCAGGATAGTGTTTCCTAAGTCATCACTTATGGACAATGTGAGCGGCGGTGTCTGTCGTCCAATGATTGACATTCTTAAAAATTTGACAAAGACGCTACAAATTGCTATATTAGGCTTATGCCGAGAATGAACGGGATACTTGCTAATACAACAAAAGCTGCAAGCGTGTTTTTGTTGTTTTGTTCGGTCGGCAAATAAGGATAGACGCGCCAAAGGCAAAAATGATTTTTAAAATTTTACAAAACTTTCTATTTCAAATCTTTTATTCAGTCGGGATAATTGTGCTTTTTGCCGTTGCGATACATTATCTGAATAAGCTTTTTCACAGGCTTTTAGGACGGTACGGGGCAAAGGCGCAGATTGCGACGGGTATAGTAGGCACGCCCGTTCACGAATTAGGGCACGCCGTTTTTTGCCTGATTTTCGGACATAAAATTATAGAAATGAAATTATTTAGTCCCGACACAAGAACAGGCACTCTCGGATATGTTCGGCACAGTTACAAAAAGAATAATCTCTACCATCGTATCGGAAGTTTTTTTATAGGAGTCGGCCCTATACTTTTCGGCTCGGCAGTCCTTCTTTTACTGATGTTTATATTTGTCCCTAAAACTTTGTCCTCATTAACCGAAACAATGAAATCCTTTTCTCTACTGAACTTCAACATTTTTTCTAAAGAATCATACATCTACACGGGCGAAATCTTAGGCAAAATTATTACATCCGTTTTCTCTGCCGATAACCTTATAAATCCTTTTTGGTGGATATTTTTAATACTGTCCTCATCAATCGCGCTACACCTGAGCATCAGCCCCGCTGATATAAAATCAAGCGCGACAGGCTTTGTTTTTATAGTTTTAATATTATTAATAGTTGATACCGTACTGTATCTTATAAGCTATGACCTGCTTTTATCCGCAACAAAATACGTTATAACCTTCAGCAGTTTTGTTATAAACTTTTTACTGATATCAATTTTAATGTCGTTAGTTCTTGTCGCCTTAGCGGCGCTAATCGGCGGTATAATAAAATTAAGTAAATTCAAAAGATAATTAGACTTTTTAAACAGGAGTGCCGCACAACTGCTAAAATAATTTTGTCATTCTGAGCATTACTCCAACGCGCTACCCTTGAAGAATCTCAACCAATAAAAAAAGAAATTAAATAAGTTGAGATTCTTCGTTAGCCAACCGTTGGGGCAATGCTCAGAATGACAGACGACACATGGCTTTTGATACCATCGGCACTGTTTATAGATTTTTTCCATAAAGCAAGCCTCCGCCGTATACACGGCGTAGGCTTTTCAAAGTTTAGATTTTTTTATTCTTTTCCATATTGTATATCACTTTAACTATTTCCAAAGATATACCGTCGGGATGGCTTTTGTTAAAAACCTTTTCAAGCTCTTTAACATTGTTTTCATTGTTCCAAAGATATTTATTTCTTATATACTGCCCTAAGCTGAAATGATAGCAGTTCAAATCACTTTCAAAAAACGCCTCATCTGCTATTTTATTTCTTAGCAATTCATTAATTATAATTTCTAATGTTCCATTCATATGCCCATTATATTCGTGAAGAATCACGAAGTCAAGCATTTTTCGCTAAATTCCGCGTATCATATTGGTATGAAAAAAACCTTGGATTATAAAGATATTTTTGCTGAAAGACTGTTTGAATTAATGGACGGCAAAAGTATTTTAAAATTCAGCAAGGAAGTTAATATTCCTGAAAGAACAATTAACGGCTGGTCCAGAAAAACATGCGCACCTCATATAGAAAATCTTATAATATTAGCTAAACATTTTGGCTGCTCTATTGATTACTTAGTAGGTTTGAGCGACGATTATTAATCAGCTAAATACTGCAATATGAAAAATGAAAGCAATTTCAATATTAACAACGATATCTTTGTTGAGAGGTTTCTTGAGCTGAAAGGCGAACAAAGCAGTTTGCAATTCAGTAAAGTAATTAATATACCTCAAACAACAATATCAGGCTGGATTTTAAAACAAACAACTCCGCGCATGGAATATCTTATAATGCTAGCTCAACATTTTAATTGTACCATTGACTACTTAGTCGGTTTAGAGGATTAATTTCAAGAAATAACTTTTTCTTTCTGAGCGCCGCTCCAACGGTTGACTTACGCTCAGCCGAGCGAGGCAAAGCCGAAGCGAACGCCATGCACACGCCGATGACGGCGTGTAAATAGAATCTCAACTTATTAAAACTCATTTTTATCGATTGAGATTCTTCAAGGGGAGCGCGCTGGGGCATAATCAGAATGACATTGATTTTTAGGTTGCACAATGAATTTCTTGCCTTTCCCGAATTTATTTCGGGAAAGGACTCTTTAAAAAAGTCCGGCCGATTGCGAGGCAATCGCGTTTGTCCGGAAGCGTTAGCGCAAAGTCCGACTGAATTTGCTAGCAAATTCACGTTTGGTCGGTGCCGTTAGGCTATACACTTTCCAGCAGCATCTTATCCGCAACCAGCGCAATAAATTCGCCGTTGGTCGGTTTTTCGTTGTGGTTGTAAACGCGCACACCGAAAAGAGAATTAATATTTTCGATTTTTCCCCTATTCCAAGCAACCTCTATTGCGTGGCGGATTGCGCGCTCGACCTTTGAAGGGCTTGTATCAAACTTTGTCGCAACGTCGGGATAAAGGCGCTTTGTAATGCTGTTAATGATTTCGGGATTGTCGACCGCCATTTTTATTGCCTCGCGCAAGAACTGATAGCCCTTGATGTGCGCGGGTATTCCTACGGTGATAAAAATATTAGTTATCTTTTCTTCTAACGTATTGTTTCGCACAAGCTTTGTGACGGTGACGGGTTTTACCGTACGCGGCGCTAACGCCTCGTCAATTCTTTCCTTTAGGTTAGACATTGACACAGGCTTCATCATATAGTAATCCGCCCCCAGTTCCATAGCCTTTGACACAAAAGTGTCCTGACTGAGCGCCGATAAAACTAGCACCTTACAATTATTTTTTGTAATGCGTTCAAGAACCGAAAAGCCGTCCATTTGAGGCATAACAAGGTCAAGCAGCAGAACGTCGGGCTTTAAAAGCGTGAAAAGTTCAAGCGCCTTTACACCGTCGTAAGCCTTGCCGACCACCTCGTATTTGTCGCTCGATGCGAAAAACTCAGACAGCTCTTTTACAAATTCGGTGTTGTCATCAACTAACATAATTCTTGTTTTCATTACATTTTCTTCCTTTATTTTTATTTTATAATACGATTATATCACGCATAAATTTAGTTGCAACGATTAGCGGATAACGAGTTTTGACTATTATTGTTGAATATAATCGGTAAAGGTCAGAAAATGTCGTAAGCGGCAAAAACCGCTTTTTTATTTGCGGTAAATTATGTTTTTTTGTTGGAAAATATACAGTTTTGTGCTATAATATGTCTATATTTACTTATATTAATTACGGAGGGTTAAATTTTGAACGATATTATATTAAAAACCGACAACCTTACAAAACAGTATAAGTCTGTGAAAGCGGTTGACGGTGTATCTCTTACCGTAAATCGCGGCGATATTTACGGATTTGTAGGTTTGAACGGCTCGGGTAAAACAACTTTTATAAGGTTAGTAACAAGCCTTATTAAACCGACAAGCGGAACTTTTTCGCTTTTTGGCGGTACGTCCAGTTCTCAAAACGTTAAAAATCTCTGCCGCATCAGCTCGATGGTCGAAACGCCGTCGATATATATGAACCTTTCGGCTATGGATAACTTAAAGGTTCAGTGCGATATCTGCGACATTGACGACGACGCCGCGCCTTTAAAGCTTTTGGAGCTTGTGGGGCTTGACCCACTCAGCAAGAAAAAAGCGAAAAACTTTTCGCTCGGCATGCGTCAGAGGCTCGGTATCGCTATCGCACTTGTGGGCAATCCTGAGTTTATGCTGCTTGACGAGCCGACTAACGGACTTGACCCCGAGGGAATTATCGAAATCCGCGAGCTTTTAAAAAAGCTGAATAAAGAGCTTAATATTACTATTTTGATATCAAGCCATATATTAGTCGAGCTTGACAAGCTTGCTACTACATTCGGCTTTATTCATAAAGGAAAGCTTATTAAAGAAATCAGTTCCGCCGATCTTCATGCCTCTTGTAAATCGCACTTAATAGTCGAGGTTGACGATTTCTCTAAGGCTTTCCATGCACTTGAAGGCAGGCACAGCTACGAATTTAAAGACGGCAAGCTGCTTATAGATTCGCAGCTTACTATGTCCGAGCTTGTTGACTTAATGAAAAGCGAAGGCGTTACAGTCATGAACGCAAGCCGCGCCTCGCAAGACCTTGAAAGCTACTTTATTTCACTCATTGGGGGTAAAAAATAATGCGCTTATTTAATCTGGTTTCGGCCGACTTTAAACGGTTAAAAAAAGATACTCCTCTGCGCGTAATTTTAATCATATGCTTTGCTCTTATGTTTTTAACGGCGCTGATATTAAAGATTGCCGCGATTGTACTTATAAATTCTGAGGTTGGCGCGGAGCTCTCCGAATACTCTTCTTCGATAAACGCGTCTCTCGGCGCAACCGCTTACCTTTCTAATCTGGCGCTGGGCAATCTCGGATTTTATATCGCTATCGCGGTTGCGATTTTTATCGGCAAAGATTTTTCCTATAATACTATCCGCAACAAAATCATAAGCGGCAATTCAAGAGTTAAAATTTATTTTTCCACTCTTACCACAAGCTTATTTATCGGTCTGGTATATTATGTGTTTACAGTTGCCATAGGACTGCTTCTATCCGTTTTGTTTTTCGGCTCGTTCTACGCTTTCGGCACGATGGCACAAATGACGCTTCTTGCAATACTCCCTTACATTTCTATTATAACAATAATCGTATTTATAAGTATGGCGTTAAAATCTCAGGCGCTCGGCATTACTTTTAATCTTTTAGTCATAATGCTTTTACCGGGGCTTTTGTCAATGCTTGCTATTTTTGACGAGCTAAGCGCAACGGGAACAGGCAATCTTTCAGCGGTGCTCGGCTATATTCCTTTTACGCTTCTAAGCGAATTACTCTCGGCAACAAATATTTTCAGCACCTTTATCGAAGCAAGCGGACTTTCTACAATTCCGGCGCTCGGAACCTCGATAATCCTCCGCTCAATTTTCGTCCCGATAGTTTATACAGGAATTTTTGCGACACTCGGCGTATTGATTTTCAGAAAAGCGGAAATAAAGTAATCTATGCTAAATCAGTAATTCTTTGTCATTCTGAGCGTTGCACCAACGGTTGGCTAACGAAGAATCTCAACTTATTAAAAAATCTTTTATTTAAGAGCGGTTGAGATCCTTCGATGGTAGCGCTTTGGAGCAGTCTCAGGATGACATAGGGTGCAGCATATGCGTTTATCCTGTCATTCTTCTCAGCCGAGTGAGGCAAAGCTGAGTGAACGCCAACGATCGTAAGCGAGCTCTATTGGCTCCAAAGGTTAACTTCCGCTGAGCCGTAAGCGAAGCCCAGTGAACGCTCGCGTTCACGCCGATAGCGGCGTGTAAGTAGAATCTCAGGATAATATAGAGTGACATTAGTACAAAAAGACGTACAGTTTCAATAACAACTGTACGTTTTTTTGTTTACCCTTTGAGGTATGTTTTTAGTTTTTCAGCCTTATCCGTTTGTTCCCAGCTAAAGCTTTCGTTTCCGAAGTGTCCGTAGTTAGAGGTTTGAGCGTATATAGGACGGCGAAGGTTAAGCTTGTCTATAATAGCTTTTGGGCGAAGGTCAAATTCTTTTGTTACTATTCGCGCGATTTCATCGTCAGGCAGTTTACCCGTGCCTTTTGTGTCGATATAAACCGATACCGGCTTTGCAACGCCTATCGCATAACTGACCTGCATTTCGCACCTGTCGGCCAGTCCCGCCGCCACAATGTTTTTACATACATAGCGCGCCATATAGCACGCACTCCTGTCGACCTTTGTAGGATCTTTGCCGGAGAACGCGCCGCCGCCGTGCGAACAATAGCCGCCGTAGGTATCAACTATAATTTTCCGCCCCGTAAGCCCCGAATCGCCCATAGGCCCGCCCACTACAAACTTGCCCGTAGGGTTAATAAAAAATTTGGTGTTTTTATCCAGTAGTTCTTTTGGGATAGTTTCGTTAACAATGTGCTTAATAATGTCCGAACGCAAAGTTTCTATATCGACCTTATCCGAATGCTGTGCGGAAATAACAACGGTATCAACTCTTTTGACTGTATCGTTTTCGTACTCCACCGTCACCTGACTTTTACCGTCGGGCCTAAGGTACGGTAAAATACCGTTTTTACGGACATAAGTAAGCCGCCTTGTGAGCGCGTGCGCGAGTGAGATAGGCATAGGCATAAGCTCTTTTGTTTCTTTGCAGGCATAGCCGAACATCATTCCCTGGTCGCCCGCGCCGTTCAGGTCGTAATCGTCGCCCGCCCCGCCTTTGCATTCCAAAGACTTATCAACTCCCAAAGCTATGTCGGGGCTTTGATTGTGAATTGTGGTCATAACACTGCACGAGTCCGCGTCGAACCCAAGCGCGCTGTCGGTATAGCCGATTCCGCGTATAGCGCGCCTTGCGATAGCCTCGACATCCGCGTACGCCGTTGTAGTAATTTCGCCCATAACAAGCACGAAGCCTGTCGTTACGCAGGTTTCGCAGGCAACTCTCGCCTGCGGGTCAAGAGTTAAAATCGCGTCTAAAACGCTGTCTGAAATTGTATCGCAAACCTTGTCAGGATGCCCTTCGGTCACGCTTTCGCTTGTAAATAATTTTCTCATTTTGTTTTATCCTTTGCCTTTGTTAATTTTTTTAACTATTTGTTTTTTCGGTTGAAATTCTTCGAATGGAACGCGCTGGAGCCAATCTCAGAATGACACATATTGAACAGGATAAATAATTGCTTGTCATTCTGAGCATTACCCCAAAGGTTGGCTATCGAAGAATCTCAACTTAATAAATATTTTCTATTGTAGAGATTCTACTTCGTTTGCGTTCACTTCGGCTTGAGCGAGGAAAGCGCGTTGGGGTAAAGCTCAGAATGACATTAATAATTGTGTTACTGAAGCTGTTAATAAAAATTTTCGCCTTTTCCGAATTTATTTCGGGAAAGGACTCTTCTTTAAAGTCCGACCGATTGCGTTAGCAATCGTGCTTGGTCGGTGCCGTCAGGCTTTTTTAGTATTGAGCGGATATTGAATTAATAGTTTTTTCAAGCAGCATCTTTTCCGGCTTCTCATCATTAATACGTTCGAATATCCTTTGCTTATTCTTTTCATAATCACCTTCCGATATTCGGAGAGAATAGTATTTGCAAAACCGTGAAAACTCTAAAGCCTCACCGCCCGTACCAAGCGCAAATAAAATATGAAAGAACGTATTGACAAAGAAATCCGCGTTAATATTTTCACTGAATTTTTTGCCTATCCTTTCGGTCAGCTCGTCGGAGTAAACTATATCCGCCGGCAAAATAATCTCGTCGCCTATCGGTATAGCGTTAAAATCCATTCTGTTGATACGCTTGATAAGGTTTAAAACTACGTCCGAATATGTAAAGTCGGTTTCGTTATTATTCTCGCCTATATACAGCCGCTTTTTAAGCTTATCGACATTATCGGATCCTTTCGTATACGCCAAAATATATTTTACCAAGCTTTGCGAATACTCATTCATATTAAGCGCGATGCCCGTCTTATATTCTACAAGTTCACTGGACAGCTCGTCAATCATAATCGTTAAAATATTTTCGGTTTGCGTAAAAAATTCCGTATTCGAACGGTCAATGTTACGGTTGTAAAGCATTCCGAGCTGTCTGTCGATATTGACAAGGTTCTCATAAATCGAATTCATTAATTCGCGGATAAAATTATCGTCGCCCAAATACCGCTTGTTTTTGTAAATAAGCCTGTGCTCGATATCCGACCAAAAGTTATTAATCAGCGCTTTTATCTGAAGCTCAAACCTCAGCTTTTCACCGTTAGATAAAATATAACCATCTATCCTGTAAATATCAAAGCCGTTCCTCTGCCGTTCGGGTTGCGGCGCGTCAAGATTGAAATATATCCTGTCGTTATCGGGGTGGCAAAAATGCCCGTCGTCCTTTTCTAAGAAAAAATGATTTTTAATGCGCTTGTAAAAAACCTGCTCGTCCTTTAAAAAGCGGCAGCCCAGCCTTACGCCTATAACGTCAGATAATCCGTCAAACAAACTGTCGATTTCGATTTTTTTATAAAGCTCGTTACGCAAAATCTTTTCGCGCAGGCTTTCAGCCGTCTTGACGCGGTGGGAGACACTGACAACGTCGCCGTTAAAGTTAAACAGTTTATTAAGGTATTCTATCAATTCCGTTGCGACCGCTTCAAACTGCGGCTTTTTATCATTAAGCTGTTTAGTCGCCTTGCGTATATATTCAAACACTTCGATTTTCATTTGTAAGTCCTTATATATATTTTCGTTTTTCAGCAGAGATTCTTCGTATGCAGCGCGTTGGAGAAATGCTCAGAATGACAATTTTTTTTGTTTACTCTGTTTCCCTGTCATTCTGCTCATGCCGAATGAGGCAAAGCCGACATGAATGCCAACGATCGCATGCGGGTTATATTGGCCTCAAAGGTTTGCTAACGAAGATTTTTAACTTCTTTCATTGTCATTTTGAGATTGGCTCCAAAGGTTGACTAACGCTCAGCCGAACGAGGCAAAGCCGAAGTGAACACTCGCGCACATGCCGAGGGCGGCATGTAAGTAGAATCTCAACCTGTTGCAGTATTTATTATCTGGCTCTTGCTCGAGCGATAGCCGTTTCCCATCCCATAATCAGCTTGTCGCGGGTAGCACTATCCATATCGGGACTGAATTGATTTTCGCTAACAGCTAATTTCTTTAATTCCGCGGTATCTTTAAAGTAACCCGATTTGAGCCCAGCCAGAAAGCAAGCGCCCAGCGCGGTAGTTTCGGCCATTTTTGGCCGCTCTACCGGAATATTCAATATATCGGACTGGAATTTTAAAAGAAAGTTATTCATGCTTGCGCCGCCACCCACAGTCAGCTTATTAATCGTAACGCCTGTATCACGCTCCATTGCGTGCACGACGTCAAAAACCTGATACGCGATTGCCTCTAGCGCGGCGCGAACAATATGCGCTTTGCCCGTCCCTCTTGTAAGTCCGCAAATCATGCCCCTTACGTCCGCGTCCCAGTGCGGCGCGCCAAGCCCCACAAAAGCGGGAACAAAATATACGCCGTTAGTGTCCTTAATGCTTTTTGCTATTGTTTCAGATTGTGCCGCGTTTTCTATCAATCCCATTTCGTCGCGCAGCCACTTAACCACCGCCCCGCCTATAAACACGCTTCCTTCCAGACAGTAATCGGGCCTGCCGTCAGGATTAACGCTTGCGCCCAACGTTGAAATAAGCCCGCGCTTAGAATCCACACATTCGCCGCCCGTGTTCATAAGCAAAAAACAGCCCGTTCCGTATGTGTTTTTAATGTCGCCTTTCTCTAAACAAAGATGACCGAAAAGCGCCGCTTGCTGGTCTCCCGCAACGCCCATAACAGGAATCTCGCAGCCAAAAAACGACGCGTCCGTTTTGCCGTAAAAATGGCTCGACGCGCAAACCTTAGGCAGCATACATTCGGGTATTTCAAACAGCTTTAAAAGCTCTTTGTCGTAGCAAAAATCGTGTATGTTATACAGCATGGTACGGCTTGCGTTTGAGTAGTCTGTTTTAAAAATTTTTCCTTTCGATAAATGCCACATTAAGTAGGTGTCAACGGTACCGAAACACAAGTCGCCGTTATACGCTTTCGTTCTGGCGCCTTTAACGGTATCTAAAATCCACTTTAGCTTCGTCGCAGAGAAATACGCGTCCGCCGTAAGTCCGGTCTTAGCGTATATCATTCTCTCCTTTTCCGACTCTTTTAACTGCGTGCAAAAATCCGCGGTTCTGCGGCACTGCCACACTATCGCGTTATATATAGGAACGCCTGTATTCCTGTCCCAAACCAGCGTAGTTTCGCGCTGGTTTGTAATGCCTATGCTGTCAATATTATCCGCATTTACCCCCGCCTTTTTAACAGCGTCCAGCATAACAAATTCCACCGAATCCGTTATGTCTTTCGGGTTATGCTCAACCCATCCCGCCCTAGGATAAATTTGCGGAAACTCTTTTGCCGAATACGAAACTATCTCACCTTTTTTATTAAAAATAACCGCGCGGCTGCTCGTGGTTCCCTGGTCAACAGCCATTATAAATTCTCTTGCCATTTGCGTTCTCCCTTAAGGCTTGTAAATATTATAACATATATTCAAAAGCTTTTCAAGAGCAAAACAAAAAATAGTTTGATAGGTTTGAGATTCTACTTACACGCTGACGGCGTGTGCGTGGCGTTCACTTCGGCTTGAGCGAAAGGGAGTGCACTGGGGCAATTATCAGAATGACTGGAAGAATTTGTTTTATAAGTTGAGATTCTTCGAGGGAGGTGCGCTGGAGCGTGCTCAGAATGACAGGAAAAAATATTGAGAATTGTATAGCAAAAAATTAATTCTGTCATTCTGAGCGATTCTCCAAAGGTTGGCTCACGAAGAATCTCAACCTATGAAAAAATTGCTTTTAACCAAAATCATGCCTGTTAATTATAGGACTACCTATTTCATCAAATATCTCAATTATCTTTTCAATGCATTCAAAATCTTCATAATTTTCATCGTCAATTACTTTTTTAATTTTATTCAAAGAATCTAAGCAAATATTATTTACTGCTTTGAATATTTCTTCTTCTGTTATATTAAAGCTAACATAACTTTTTTCATTTGACAAAATTTTGATAATAATTTCTTTTAATAAATCCATAACTTCCTCCAAAATTTGACATTCAGTGAATGTCACTTGTGCTTTTATTTTAGCATATAATGTGTGCATAGACAAGCACTAAAGGTCACTTGGAGAAAAAATGTTTAAAAATAAAAACAATAATTATAATAATATTTGCGGAAAGAAAATCGCCGCACTAAGATTAGCAATTGTACCTTCCTTGTCACAGCGCTCCTTAGCAGATTTACTTCAGCTTAACGGAATTGATTTAGATAAAAACGCAATTCAAAGAATTGAAAGTGGCAAAAGATTTGTTACGGATATAGAGTTATCAGCTTTCGCAAAAATTTTTAATGTTACTTCAGATTATCTAATAAGCAAAGAATAATAAAAATATTTTAATCTATCGCTTTTGGCGGAATTTGAGAAATGGTAATTTTATTATCGGACGCAACGGAAAACAATCCGTACTTTATTTTGATACGCTCTATTTTTTGTATCAGCGGTTTTGCAAGCAGAAGAATAAATATCGCAGTAGCTAAGGAAAGCGTCAGGCTGAACGGCAAAGATAAAGCCAATACGGAAAGTGCGGCATATAGATTCAGCGCGTCGCCTAAAGAAAAAATCATCCATAGGTCTACTATCACAGAATACAAAAAGCCTGAAACAAGTCCGAAAAAGATAAGAAACGGCAGACTTTTTGTTATTTTGGTTTTACCTAAAAACCCGCTCAAAAAACCAATCAGTCCAAGCGCGCCCATTTGCCAGATTGTCCAGATACCCTGTCCGAACAAAAAGTTTGAGCATAGCATTGACAGCGCCCCGCACACAAAGCCGCTTTTACAGCCAAGCGCAACACCCGCGATAATTACTACCGCGATAATAGGCTTAAACTGCGGCACAAAATAAAACGCCGCGCGCGACACAACCGCCACCGCCGTCATAATAGCGGTAAGCACAAGCTTATGCGGTGAGGTGCGCGCATTTTTTATTTTGTCCTTTTGTCTATTCATTAATTTCTAAAGCCTCTGACAGTTTTTCAAAAGAAGCGCATTTTAAATTAAGCGCCCGCGCTAATATACTGCTTTGCGTTGTATATAAGATATTTTCGCTAAAAAATTCTTCCGCAATCTTCGGCTCTGAAATCCTCCCGTCAAAAAGCATACAACACTCGTCCGCGTATGAAGCGGCAAAGTCTAAATCGTGGGTTGCCATTATTACCGTTATATTTTGACTGCAAAGCGCTTTAATAATATTACCGATTTGCTTTTTAATTTTTGCGTCCGTTCCCCTTGTCGGCTCGTCAAGAAGCAATATTTTACTCTCGCACAGCAGCACCATTGCAAAGGCGGCAATTTGCTGCCGGCCTCCGGAAAGGTCAAACGGATTTTGTAAAAGCATATCTTCCAGCTCGCACAGCGCGACAATTTTTCCGATTTTTTCCTTGTCGTCCGTCATATCCTCAAGCTCCTGCATTACTGTATTTTTAGTGAACAAAAGCTGAACGTTTTGCGGAAGCGCCGATACGGTTCCCTCATAGAGAGAACCTTTTTTATATGCCGCAATATCTTTTTTCAGCAATTCTATTTTCCCGTCTGTACTCTTTAAACCGCCACCGATAACGTTCAGCAGCGTTGTCTTTCCGCTGCCGTTTCCTCCCGCTATACAAAGCACTTTTCCGCTTTTTATTTGCAGTGAAACATTGTCTAAAACAAACGGCGTGTCCTTGGAATATTTGTAAAAAACGCCGCTTAATTTTACCGCCGTTCCGCTCTTTTTAAGCGCATTTTTCCTATCTTGTTTTTCATCGGTTTTAGTATTATTTTTAATTTTCAGCTTTCCTTCTTTTAATAAGCTTAAAAGCTTGATTTTGGCGCCGCTTACGGTGAGCGGTAATGCACTTAGCGTTTTAAGCCCTTTAAACAGGCTTGCTGCGCACGGAAGAACCTCGTCGTAACTTTGCCCGCCTTGCAGAGACTGCCCCTCTCGCGCATATTCTTTAGGCCTTAAACGCTCTTTTATTCTGCCGTTATCCATAATGATTATATTGTCGCAAAGATGAAAAAACTCACCGCAATTATGCGCGCTTATAATAACGGTTACGCCGAAATTATTATTAAGCTTAATAAGCAGATTTAACAGCTCATACGAGGCTTTGGGATCTAAAAAACCGAATGGCTCATCCAGCACTAAAGCCTTTGGATTAAGCGCGCAAACAGCGGCAAGATTAACAATCTGCTGTTGTCCGCCCGACAGCTTATCCATACTTTGACGGAACAATTTTGTTATATTAAAATAGTTTGATACCTCGGCTAAACGGCTGAAAATCCGGTCGCCAGGCATTCCCGTGTTTTCAAGTCCGAACGCTAAATTCTCGTAAACCTTTTGCGATATAACTTGGTTTTGAGGATTCTGCATTACATACCCGATACTGTCGGCGGGCGCGGAATTTATATCTTGGCCGTCAAAAAACACGCCCCCCTCGCGCAGACCGAAAGGCGCTATCTGCGGTTTTAAATGCCGCAGCAGCGTTGTTTTTCCGCTGCCCGATTCTCCCGTCACTACATTAAAACTGCCGCTTTCAATTTCTAAATCAATATTGTCAAGCGCGCGGTATTTTGCGTCCGTATAGGCAAAGCTTAAATTTTTGATTTCAAATAACGCCATTTGCACCCCCAAAAAATTTCTTTAACCAAAGGCAAAAAACAAAGCAGGCTAAACAAAGCAAGCGAAACAATTGTTTTAACTCCGCTCAATTTAATTTCTATAAGCGGAAAAAACTGCGAGGGAAAAAAGTTAAGCGCCGCCGCCGCTGTTAAAGCCGCGGTCAATAAAAGCGACAAAGTTAAAAACAGCGCGTCCTTTTTGTTAAAGCGGTAAAGCGAAAAAGCTGTTCGCCTCTTTGCGCCGTAGCCGCGCGCGGACATGGTATCCGCAGTTTCTATCCCGTTTTCTAAAGCGGAGGATATGAGCGCGGATAAAATATTAATTCCGTTTTTTATTCTGTCCTTTAATTTTTTTGTCTTAATCCCCTTGCCTATCATCGTTTGCGCCATAGATATTTGCCGTATTTTTTTTGACATTGACGGAATCAGCGACATTGTTAATGACAGCATTAATGCGGTTTTGGGTAACGCTTTGCCAAAAAGCGAAATAATTTTTTCGCCCGTTATAATCTCATTGTAACAGTAAAACCACATAACCGCCGCCGAAAGCTTTACTCCGCTGTTTAGTCCGTATAATATCGACTCAGTTGTTACGGGTCTTGAATTAATGAAAAACAATACCGTCAAGCCTTTATGCAAAAATAAAGCGTTTAAAAGCGTTACCCCCGCCATGAGCGGAAGCGGCACAAAAAGGAAAAATTTAAGCGCGGCTTTTTTTCGTAAAATTACCGAAAGTAACAACGCCGCAAACAGCGACACCGTCAAAAATATAGGGTTCGTCAATGCGAACGTAAAAACTATTACGACTAAAAAATATATAAAAGCCGCTGCAGCGTGATGTGAATTTAAAGAGAGCCTGTTATCCATTCTTATCCTTTAAATATTGCGCTCACGTCGCCGCTTTGCAGGCTGTAATGCCACTCGACAAAATCGTTCTCTTTAACGTAAACGCTTGACGTGCCGCTTTGCAGAAAAACGCCGTTAACATAAACTATCCAGCCCGAGCTTGCGCCGAAATCCTTTTCGGCAATCCCCGCTATCGAAAAAACATAAAGATTAGACGCGTCAATTAAAACAGAATAATCCCTTGCCGTCTTTTTTAAAAGCGACATTACGGTTTCACCTTGTGAAATTTTTACTTCGACGGCATCTAAAAATGCGCCGTCTGCCGGCACAATATTTTTATACGCCTCGCTCAGAGTGTCAAGAGTTTTAGCAAGAGTGTCCATTCTGATACTCATATAAGCATAGCCTTCGCCGTCCGTAAAATATTTATGAATATAATAAAGCGCGGTTAAAACGTCGTTGCACGAAAATATATCGCCCGGCGCGTCGTCTATAGACGCTCTGTAACCGCCGTCGGCATTTTTAAAATCGCCAAAAATATCGGCGGGGTTAATTTTATCAGTTTTAGCGGAAGAAAAAATATCTTTCTTTATTATAGACAAAGCAGAATATGCTACCGCCGTACTTGAAATGCTTTTGGGCAAATATGCGGAATTAAAAGTATTATCGGTATTTTTAAAGGTTAGCAGCGTTGCCGCCGCGGTATCGCAAATCGTCTTAACTTCTGCGCTGTAATTATAATACTCATTGAGCCCCAGTAATACCATAGCCGTCATATCGCAGTCCGACTCACCGTCATAGCCCCAGCCGCCGTCGTCAAGCACGCTGCCCGTCAAAAAGTTTATTAACGCGTCTTTATCAAACCGCGCGTCTTTGGGCGCGCTCTGTCCTTTCATAGCCGTCAGCATCAGCGGCACTGTATAAATATCCATATAGCTTGCTAATGAAGAATTATTATATATCCCCGCCGCCGCAAAATCGTAGCCGCAAAACTCTTCGTTCGTTTTACCGAGAGAGCGCAGCAGCAGCCATATTTCGCAAAACAAGCTTGCTTTGCCGTTTAGCGCGTCTTCATAAAGCGGATAGAATTTTATATATTCTCCCTTCAGCCGTAAAAAAAACTTTTCGTAATCTAAAGAATACGAAAAATATTTAGCTGTCCTTATAAGCCGTATGTTTGTAGCCGACAGCACCGTTTCGCCCGTATAGCTTTGCTCTGTCAGCGGTATATCGCAAAGGTCATCGGTACTTGACAGTCCCGATTGCGCCTTGTAATAATCCATAAGCTGTACGGCGCTATTTTTAATATTGTCCGCCGCCGTGTCAGAAAAAGTCACATCAATCTTTTTGCATGCGGAAAAAGAAAAAGTAAAGCAGACAGATAAAATGAACGAAATAATTTTTTTAATCATAGCAGGCTCTCCAACACCTCTATTGAATATGCCACAAGCTCCTTGCACGGTCTTTTTTTGTAGTACTCCTCGTTACGCTCCGACGGCGCGGAAGCCGTTTTTTCGCCATTTCCGAGCCCGAGCAAATCACGGCAGATAATCGAGCCGTTGTCTTTAATAAACCTTGCGGCAAATTCCTGCTCAATTTTATACATCTGAGCCTTTGTGACCTTCCCGCCGTACTTTAGCCCTAAAACCATAAACGCCGCGCTTACTACGCCGCACACTTCTCTTAAGCCCCCCATTCCTGCGCCGAAGCCTGCCGATATGTCTTTTGCGAACTGTTCGGACAAATTGAAATCGTCCTTGAACGCCAAAAAAACGGCCTGTGCGCAATTTAAACCTTGTGAAAAATACTCCCTTCCTTTCTCTGCTTTTACACTCATTTTATGTACTCCCGTTAAACTATATATTGTGGTTAATCAGTATAAATCATTATAAAAATGTCTATATATTGTGTTTATTATATATTTTTGGTTAAATTTGCGGAATAATTGTGTATTGTGGTAATTATTAGATATTATTAGTAAAAAATGGTAAAATTAACAGCCTTTTTTGTCTCGGACTTACATTGTATTTGGCCGTTTTTATTTTGGTAATGTATTAAAATTGATTTATGAAAACTGAAAAGAAAGAGAAATTGATTGAGGAATGGATTTGCAAGGTATTAATGCACATCGGCATTTTGCCGCACCTTGCAGGGTATTATCTGTTAAAAGACGCGATACTTCTAACCTACGGAAGCATGGTAAAGCGCACTACCAACGACATCTACAATATTTTGTCAAGCCGAATAAATAAAACCGTTTCAAGCATTGAACGTAATATCCGCGTTGCAATCACCCGCGCTTTTGACGCAAAAACTCTGCTCAAGATTAACGCGCTCTTTGATGTGGATTTTGTCGACAATAACTATTGCCTGACAAACAGTCAGCTTATTTCGATAATTTCAAGCTTTGCGTATTCAAAGTTCGGGGCAAAAACCGAAGCGGTTTAAACGTCTTTTTCACTTATTACCTTTACCGGCTTGTCCGAAAAAACTATAATCCTGCCGCCCAAATTCTGCGCCTCGTTTTTATCGTGAGTTACAAATACCGTTGTTTTAGGCACTTTTATTAAAAGCTTTAAAAATACGTCAATAACTCCGTCTTTTGTTTTTTCGTCTAAAGCTTTGAACGGCTCGTCCATTAAAAGGAGGGTTGACGGGGGCATAAAGGCGCGTACAAGCGAAACGCGCTGCGCCATACCCGCGGACAATTCATGCGGATACTTAGAGCCGCTGTCCCCTAATTTTACCGTCTCCAAAAACGCCTCTATTTTTTCTTTCCGCACTGCTTTATCTTTTTCGTACGCTTTCAGCGCAATATCAAGATTTTGATAAACTGTTTTTTCTTTTATAAGGCGCGGTTCAAAAAAACATACGACGCGCCTTTTCCGTCCGTCTTTACTTCTCCGCCGCATGCTGTAAGCCCTGCCAAAATATTTAACAGCGTGGTTTTGCCGCAGCCCGACGGCCCTAATATACAGTTGACCGCATTTTCTTTGAACTTCAACGAAAAGTTATCAAAAACTACCGTACTGCCGTATGAAAAATTAATGTTTTTAAGTTCAACCATTTTTCTTCATACGCCTCACTTTAAACAGCGACTTAAGCCTTTTGCGTAAACTATATTTATACGGCATAGTAAGCCGCATAACAAGCTTAATAATCATTTCACAAATAAAGCTTATCAAAACGGCCGTTAAAACAAATACAAAAAGCTTTAAAAAGTCGCCTGAAATATATGCGCCGTGCATATAGCTGCCTATACTGAGGCGCGGAATCCCTATAATTTCGGCGGCAATTATAACTTTCAGATTAAGTCCGAAGCCTGCCAAAATAGCGGAAAAAAGATACGGCAGAACTTGCGGCAAATAGACGGAAAAAAATCTTGTTGCTTTCGGCACTTTGTATATGCGCGCCATTTGTCGCAAGCCTTTGTCGGTGTTAGTAAACGCCGAATAACCGTTAGAATAAATTATAGGCACAGTCACCATCATTCCGATAACTATGGCCGCGTTAAATCCCGTATAAAACATAAACAATATAAACGTTACGCCTAAAGTCGGAAGTGACCGCAGTGCAGATATCATAGGATCGATAAAATATTTCGCTCTGACGGAAAAAGCGGCGGCGGCGGCTAAAATAAGCCCGATAATGAATGAAGCGGTAAAGCTTATAAGACTTTTTAAAAGTGTAGAAAACACCGCCCTGAAAAAATGCGGATTTTTAAACTCGGAAAAAAACGCAGCTAATACCTCAAAAGGCGGCGGCAGAGCGCGGCTGTTTTTTAAAAAACGCGCAACAAGCGACCATAGAGCCAACATGAAAACCAGCGACAATAAAGTATATATCACTTTTAACGCCGAATTGTTCTTGATAGGTTTTAGCGGTTTTAGTTTCATCCGTATTAGTATATCACAAAAAGTCCATGTTGAACAATATTTTTCAACGCATCCGTGCCAGTGCATAATTATAGTTTTTTTCACGGCGCTAATAGCATATTATCCTGTCATTGTGAGCATACTCCGGAGTACTTCCCTCGAAGAATCTCTCTTCCTAAAATCTTTTTATAAGCTGAGATTCTTCGAGGGAAGCGCGTTGGGGCAGACTCAGAATGACAAGTAAATTTTATTTCCTTTTTCGCACTATCTTTTAATCATAAATAGTAAAAATCTTCCGAAGGCAAATCCCCGCCGATAATTGAATTGTTGCCCGCCATAGCGATAATGTTATTAAGATATCTTTCTACGGTAATTTTACTGCTACCGGCGTCCGTAAATTTTACCGCCGTTTGCCCTGCTCCGTTTAAAAAGCTGATAATAGTATTTTTATCGGGCAGTTCGTTTGATAAAATTATATCTTTTGTTATATTAGCCGTTGTTTCCTTATCCGTCAATGCGTCAAGTGAGCTTTGTTTTAACGCGCTGATAAAGCTGTCACAAAATTCTTTATGATTTTCCATAAGGCTTTTTCTAATAATTACCCCTACCTGCGGATACGATGCGCCTGTTTTTTCTTCGTAAAGCTGTTGAAGGTCAAACGCACGTTTAACGGTTCCGCCCGACGCGTTTATAACCGATGTTGCGACAGGGTCGCTAAGTAGCGCGAATTTAATATCCGACGCGGGTATTTTTCCTCCGTCAAGCCCGAAAGAAAGCGCGTTACGCACATCGGCCGGCCCTGACAAATACATAAGATTAACCTTTTGCGAATCAACCGCGGTGTCGGTTGCGCTTAATACCTTGTAAGGTATTTCATATAGAGAAAGCACGGCGCGAAGCGTTAAGCCGGGCGTTCCCGCATTTTGAAAAGCATAAAGCGTTTCGCCAATAAGTCCGCTTAGCGAAGTGACCGAATCATCCTTTGATACAATGTGATTCAGTCCCATAAGCGTTACGCCCGCAAAAACATATTCCTTGTTTGCGGTATAGTAGCTTTGAAAGCAAATGTTAACCGGCGCTAAGGCAATGTCGGGCGTTTTTGCCGTGATGGCGGCTCTTACGCTTTCTCCGTTACAAGCGTCGGCGTTAATGTATAACCCTCATGAATTAAATCTTTGCTGCCGTCAAAA
>JALQSN010000267.1:0-66322 GCA_023690525.1 Holotrichia oblita
ACAAGCTGTTCAAGCTCTATATTTACAAGCCCCGTTTCCTCGGCAAGCTCGCGTTTTACCGCATCCTCGCATGTTTCGTTTTCATTGACATAACCGCCCGGCAAAGCGTAATCTCCTATAAAAGGATGGTCTCCTCTTTTAATAAGCAAAACCGCGGGCTTTTCGTCAATCACCGAAAAAAGCACCGTATCAACCGTCAGCGACGGTTTTTTAAAATCGTATGACTTGTACGCGTCAAAAAATTCCGCTTCCGTCAACCCGTCTTTGTTCCGCTTTTCGCTCATATCCACCTCTTTTAAAAAATTCTTTTAAGAAAACACTTTAACCGCTCTGTAATTTCCATTAGTAAAAATAAAGAAATATTTAACGTCGTTGTCTATTATTAATTCGTTCTTATAAGTTACATAGCTTACTCCGTATACGGAATTACCTGTAATATTCTTTGCCAAAATTCTTCCCTTATTGCTTACAAGCTCTTTAGTTCCGTTAAAAGTACTTGCCAGCATAAAATCGCCAAATACTTCATAATCGGTATAAACAAAACCCGTCAGCTTTTTACCGCCCAAATCAAGCATTGCGTATGTGCCGTTTTGCTCTGCTATAAAATATTTTTTTGTAGAAATAAGGTTGTCGTACGTCGGCTCTATCAGCATTTTTCCTTTTTTGTCTATAAAACCGATTTTGCCGTTTTTATCTTTTATAACCATTCCATGCATTGAGATTACCTCAAATGCCGCTCCCTCAATATAATACGATGTTTTTAAAGCAAATCCCTTTTTGGATATTTCAAAAGATGAAACAGAATTGCCGTTAATTGAGAACAAAGTACTTTCGACTATTGTTTCTTGATAATTGCTATATTTGTGTTTATCAGATCCGGCATAAATGCAACTGCCGTCAAAAGCTATAAAAGCGCCGTTTTGAAGCTTTGCCGTTCCGCTTATTAAAGCAGATGACGGAAAAGTAATCTGTACATTTTCCTTTATATCGCATAAAACGTTTTCGGTTTCACTAATTTTCTTTTCAAAAAGATATTCAAAATCCGAATAATCTCCGTCCTGAATATATGCTTTATATATTCCGTCCGCACCGCTAACCGTTCTTTTGCTGCCGATTTCTTTATAAATGCCGCTGTCCTTTACAATACCGGCTCCCGCCATAGTAACAGATTCGCCGCGGTAAACCTCTTTTATATTTTCGTCGTATACAACATTATCGCAGATAAAATAGGTATAATACTCAGTTTTATAAATTCCGCTTTTTGCAACGTATTCTTTTTCTCAAATCCCGCTTTACCGTGCGTCGTCGTGTATGAATTCAAAAGAAGAGTCAGCGACACTCCGTCGTAAGAGCACAGCCTGCCGTCAACGCTGTAATATATTTTCTCAGGCGACATTTCATAAAAATTCAATGCGGTGACCGCCGAATCCGTCTCGCCGGCAGCAGTCAAATCTATTATGTCAAGATTTGCATTAAACAGCTTGTCACCCACTTTGTAAAGCGAATGCGCGTTTGAATAATCGCCGCTGTAAACATTTTGCCCGTCATATATTAAAGCCTTTAAGCTGTTTCTGACCTGTAAAAACAAAATCTTGTTGCCAACCTTTTTTTCAACGCCGGTCAAAATCAAATCACCCGAATTTACTAAAGTGTCGCCGACCATAACGCCGCCCGTAATCTTTTTAGTTATATAGCCGTCGCCGAAAATAACGTCGCTGACGCCGACTCCCTGCAAAGACGTAACTTCGGCAAGTGAGGGCAACGAGTAATAACGTATAATATTATCGGTTCCCAAAGTGGCAATATGGTGTTTTTCAAGTAATAAAACTGAAGAATATTCAATCAAAAGTGGTTCGCCTGCATTAACTAAAGAAACAAGATATGTTTTCGAACTTTTGCTTGCTATGAAAAAGCCCGCGTCGCCTTCAAAAATACTTGTGTTATCGTTTGAATTTATACTTTTATAGACATTTTTAAAGCTTATCAGATTTTCAAAGCCTTTGGCGCTTACATTTGAATAACTTACTGTATACGTTCTGTCGCTCTCAATGCTGTACGTAAAATCATAGTCCTTATATTGCTTGTCCGGATTTACAAAATTACCGCTTGAGGAAACTTTTTTTATTTCTTTTCCATCCGCGTCAAGCAGTCCGTATTCGCCGGAATAAGTCGAAAATTCATAAATCATCTTTTCGGTGTCGATAAGTGAAACGGACGCGTATTTTTTAGAAATTGTTTTTTCGCCGGTTACAAGGCAATAACCTCCGCTCATTTTTGCAATATAAACGCCGTCGTGAATATTAATATACTCTTTTTCATTTTGAGAAAAAGTATCAAGCGCACTGTATTCCTGCGAATAAAGAACAGTATCTTTTTTTGTAGAGTTCACAGCCAAAATTATAATGGCCGCAATTAACGCCAACGTCAAAACCGTTATAGATATTCCCAAAATGATTTTATTTTTTCTTTTCAATTCTCCCATATGAATCCTTACTTAACAAATATTTCCATAAATTCGAAATTACCTTCAAGCCTTGCTTTTTGCCCTGCCGGTATAAAGTAGCTGTCGCCGGCATTTACCGCACAGCCATCGATTTTCCCACTGCCCGAAAGCGCGACAATATTAGTAAAGCTGTTTTCATTATATATGTCTTTGCCGGAATAATTCATGCGCGCGCAGAAATATTCACAATCCGCCAGCATTCCGTCTTTAGTTTTTGAAGGGGTATATTTTTTCAAGTCAGATACGGTTATTGCCTTGTCAATATGAAGCGCGCGCGGTTTCCCGTCAGCGCCTAATCTGTTATAATCATAAACCCTGTAAGTTAAGTTGCTGTTTTGCTGTACCTCGCAAATCGTGCAACCCTTGCCTATCGCATGTATTGTCCCGGACGGGATAAAAAAATAATCTCCCTTTTTAACTTTAAAAAAGTTTAAGCTTTCCAAAATTGTGCCGTCGTTAATTTTTTCACTCAAAAGCTTTTTAGATATATCCTCTTTCAGCCCCACATACAGCCCTGCGCCATCTTCGCAATCCACCACATACCACATTTCGGTCTTACCGAAGCTGTTCTCATTTTTCAACGCGTAATCATCGCTCGGATGAACCTGCACCGACAGGTTTTCTTTTGCATCAATCAGTTTTACAAGCACGGGAAAAATTCAAATTTTTCACACGCGCGCCCCAAATCTGATTTTGCCACAGCTTTATCAAGCGGAGTGCCGTCCGTTAATTTGCTTACACCGTCCTTATGCATCGACAAAACCCAAGCCTCCGCAGCTCTGCTCAAATCCGTTTTTACGCCGAATTTTTCAATTAATTTTGTTCCGCCCCAAATATAGTCTGTAACAAACGGAATTATTTTTTCTACTTTCATATTTTGTTCCTTATAATATCTATTTAAAGTATTCCTATTGAAAACGGGGATTGACATTTTCAATCCCCATTATAATATATTTTGTCCTATATTGCAAGAAAAAATTTAAGCTTACATAATTTAGCAGAATGTTTGTTTATTATTTGTACATAAGCTTCATATAATTTTTGTATTCTCCGTTAATTATGTTTTCCCACCAATCTTTATTATCAAGATACCATTTTATTGTCTTTTTTATTCCGTCAACAAATTTTGTTTGAGGCAACCAACCAAGTTCTCTATGAATTTTTGAAGGATCTATAGCATAACGCAAATCATGCCCTTTCCTATCAACCACAAAAGTTATTAGTTCCTCGGATCTGTTTAATTCCTTAAGTATAAGCTTAACAATATCTATATTAGACATTTCATTGTGTCCGCCTACATTGTAAACCTCGCCTACGCGCCCGCCGTGAATAATAAGATCTATAGCGCTGCAATGATCCTCAACATATAACCAATCGCGCACGTTTTTTCCGTCGCCATATACGGGAAGGCTTTGATTGGCTAATGCCCTTGATATCATAAGCGGAATTAATTTTTCCGGAAAATGATACGGCCCGTAATTATTACTGCAGCGGGAAATAGAAATGGGCAGATTATAGGTTCTGTAGTATGCTTGCACCAAAAGGTCTGCTCCCGCCTTACTTGATGAATACGGGCTTGATGTATGTATCGGCGTACGCTCTGTAAACAAAAGATCCGGTCTGTCAAGAGGTAAATCGCCGTAAACCTCATCGGTAGATACCTGATGATAGCGTTTGACTCCGTACTTGCGGCTCGCATCCATCAATACTTGCGTCCCCAAAATATTTGTGACCAAAAAAACTTCAGGATTTTCAATACTTCGGTCAACGTGGCTTTCCGCCGCAAAGTTTACAACTATATCAAATTTCTCTTCACAAAAAAGACTGTCAACAACCTTTTTATCGGCAATGTCGCCTTTAACAAACTTGAAATTTTTATTTGCAAGCGCTTTTTCTAAAGTTGATAAATTCCCCGCATAAGTTAATTTATCAAGACAAACTATATTGTAATTTAAATATTTATTGAGCATATAGTAGCAAAAATTACTGCCGATAAATCCCGCTCCGCCTGTTACTAAAATTTTCACTCTATATTCTCCTTAGAAACAGAAAGAATGTACTTCCCATAATCAGTGCTCTTCAATTCATTTCCTATTTTCTCTAGTTCAGTAGCCGTTATAAAACCTCTTTTATATGCTATTTCTTCTATACATGAAACATAAACCCCTTGACGCGATTGAATTGCTTCTACGAATTCACTTGCTTTCAATATACCGTCTGGCGAACCGGTATCAAGCCATGCGATTCCTCTTCCAAGTTTCAAAACAGTTAATTTCTGTTGCTTTAGATACTCGTTATTTATTGAAGTAATTTCCAATTCTCCCCTTGCGGAAGGTTTAATGTTTTTTGCTTTTTCAATAACACTTTTGCTATAAAAATATAGCCCCGGCACTGCAAAGTTTGATTTTGGTTTATC
The DNA here is from genome assembly GCA_023690525.1 of Holotrichia oblita. NCBI lineage: Eukaryota > Metazoa > Arthropoda > Insecta > Coleoptera > Scarabaeidae > Holotrichia > Holotrichia oblita. The sequence continues at coordinate 4,920 of JALQSN010000267.1, forward strand.
GGGCTTTTCTTCAATAGATATTGCGTTTCCGTTTTTATCAAATTCAACAACTCCAAACTCAGAAGGATTTTTTACTGTGTATCCAAAAATAATTCCTCCGTCCTTTATTTCCTTTGCCTGATTTAATGTTTCGGTCAAGCCTTGTCCAAAAAATACATTGTCGCCAAGCACTAAACACACGCTATCATTTCCAATAAACTTTTCACCGAGAATAAACGCCTCGGCTAAACCTTTTGGCTGCTCTTGCACCATATAGCTTAAAGACAAACCCAGTTTAGAACCATCACCCAGCAATTCTTTAAACATAGGCAAATCTGTCGGCGTAGAAATAATTAATATTTCTCTTATTTTCGCCAACATTAGCGTTGAGAGCGGGTAATATATCATAGGTTTGTCATAAACTGGCAGAAGCTGTTTTGAAACGACTTTTGTCATTGGGTAAAGCCTTGTACCACGTCCGCCGGCTAAAATAATCCCTTTCATATAAATATTCTCTCCTACTAAAATTTGTTTATTACTTCACAAACCCTATTTAATTCTTCTTGTTTCATTCCTATCCAAACCGGCAATGACAGAACTTGCTTAGATATTTGTGCCGCAACCGGAAAATCATTTTCCGTTGCATTCATTTCCGCATAAGCCTTTTGCATATGAATCGGAATAGGATAATGCACAAGCGTTCCGATAGAATTTTGCTCTAAATATTTTTGCAAACTATCTCTCTCTTTGCAACGAATTACAAATAGATGCCAAACTTGACTACAGTTATTGCTTTGTTTAGGCAATATTATCTTTGGATTTTTTATATTAGTTAAATAGTACTTAGCAATATTTTGTCTTTCTTTAGTCCACTTATCAAGCTCGGACAGTTTAACTCTTAAAATAGCCGCCTGAATTTCATCAAGTCTTGAATTATAGCCTTTCACCTCATTATAATATTTTTTATTTGAGCCATAATTTCTTAGCGTTCTTACTTTGTTTGATATAAAGTCATCATTAGTAGTTACTGCGCCGCCGTCGCCTAAAGCTCCTAAATTTTTTCCCGGATAAAAACTATGTCCGGCCGCATCACCGAGCGCACCTGATTTTACATTTTTGTAAGTTGCATTATGTGCCTGCGCCGCATCTTCTATAACTTTTAAGTTGTATTTTTTTGCTATTTCCAATATAGGACTCATGTCGGCAGTTTGTCCATATAAATGAACTGCTATTATTGCTTTTGTTTTCGAAGTAATTTTCGCTTCTATTAATGCGGGATTTATATTGTACGTCAAAATGTCAGGCTCAACCATAACGGGCACAGCCCCTGTATAACTAACGGCTAAAGCAGTCGCTATAAAGGTATTTGACGGAATAATAACTTCATCTCCAACCCCTATATTATATGCTAGTAAAATTAAATGCAACGCCTCAAGCCCATTGCCAACGCCTACACAATGTTTACAGCCGCAAAATTCAGCATACTCTTTTTCGAATGCCTCAAGCTCGGTGCCCATTATATAACTACTGTTGTTAATTACAGTTTTTACAGCTGCCAGCATTTTCCCTTCTATGCCGTCGTGCATAGGATGCAAATTCAAAAAAGGTATATTATTTATTTTTTCCATAAAACTCTCCTTTGAGAACAGAATACCATTTAATATTTTTCAGTTCCCCTTTGTGAAATAGGTGTTTTCTAAATTCACCCTCAAGTACAAAACCAAATTTTTCGTAAAACTTCCACGCCCTGATGTTATCCGAAAGAACGTTCAAATACACTTTTTCAAGCTTCAAATCCTCGAAAGCAATTCTTAAAATTTCATTTGTCGCAAATTTTGAAAATCCTTTACCTATCGCATTTTTTCTAAGGCAAATCGCATATTCAGCATTTTCACTGCTTTTATCAATTTCCTTTAGACTTACTGTTCCTTGATAAATATCATTTTCATCAACAATTGCATAATTTAGCTGGTTTTTCTTATCTGCGGAGCTAGCAATAAATTTTTCGGCATCTTGAATGGTCATACTCTTAGAATCAAATCTGAACCAAAAGTTAATGTCCTCATCTTTCATCCATTCAAGCATATATGGCGCATCAATTATTTTTAGCTTTCGTAATTTCATATCTTTATTCCTTGTTTACTACTTTAATAAATTCATTATAATCACGAATATAGTCGTTTTCGTCATAATGCTCGGATGCCAGCACCAGCAAAACTGCATCTTCAGAAAAGTCGTACATTTCACGCCACATTCCCGCCCCTACATACAATCCTTCATTTGGGCTATCCAGTAAAACCTCTGCTTTTTCTTTGCCGTCATCTAGCATCACTCTGCAACTGCCGTTTACGCATATCAGATATTGCTGAAGCCTTTTATGCGCGTGAAATCCGCGTCTTTGATTATATTTGTTGCCATACAGATAGTATACCCTTTTTATTGCAAAAGATATATCTTTTTCTGCCTCGATTGCAGTAAGAAAGCCTCTATTATCTGCAATTTTACTAAACGTGTTTTTTTTTATTTGCATTTTACCTCCCTGCAGCTACTTTATTTCACTGTTTGCTTTTTTATCACGGCGTTCATTTAATTTTTTTTTAACAGCTAAAGCTATATTTAATAATTTTACGCTATCTAGAACAGCAAATTTTTTGTATAATGTTTTTAATTTCTGTGAGGTGTCGCTGTCGCTCCATTTTGTTGTTTTTATAATGTTTTTAATTTCATTCTTTAGTTTTTTGTGACCAATAACGCACGAATTCAAAAAGTAATCGGTGTAAAACTTTTGTAAATAATCCTGCTCGTCGCAATTTCCGGGAGTTATGTGCTTTTGCATAGATTTCTCGGCATTTCTGAATATAAATTCTAGCTTTGAAAATTTTTGCTTGCTGTTTTTCGCTATATTCGACATAGATGTATCTGATTTTCTGTAAAAAGTAAGGGCTTTGTTCATATAATGCATTTTTTCATTATTCTTAAATATTCTAATCCAATATTCAAAATCCTCGATTGCAATACTTTCATCAAACATACCATATATTTCAAAACATTTTTTTCTAAACACAACAGTTGGAGTGCAAACTAACCTTTTACCGCTTAAAAATTCGTTTAGTCCAAAAACCTCTTCCTTTTCCACAGCTATTGCAGGCTCTAACTCTTTTCCTATCCCCGCCAATATTGTGCTGTAATGCGAATCATTATCTGCAAAATAGTAATTACCGGAGCAAACCAATGCTTTTTCATTTTCTTCCATAAATTGTTGATTTACTTTGATAAAATCGGGGTGCAGCATATCATCTGATGCCAACAATTTTATGTAGTCGCCGCTTGCTTCAAAAATTAACTTGTTGCAGGTTTTTGTAACGCCTAAATTTTTTCATTTTTTTAAAAAAACAACTTTTGAAAATCTTGCTTCTAGCCGATTCAACCATTCGTTAATAATTTTTACAGAATTATCGGTTGAACAGTCATCAATTAATATTAATTCTATATCCTGATATGTTTGGGCTATAATACTCTGAAAATAATCATCTAAATATTTCTCGTGATTATAACACGGAGTACAAATTGAAACTAATTTTTGCATATGAATATCCCCTTGTTTTAGAATTATCTTTACATTAGTTTTCTAAAAAGTTATCCACGAATCCATAAGAAGATGTTTGTACGGAAGGTTGTTTAACCAAACTTTTGGGGCAACAACTATTTTATCGCTGTTCTCATTAAGATATTGTGCCCACCAGCTAAAGGAACTGTTCGGAATAATAAAATGCTTGCAGGCCGACATTAAACGGAAATCTTCAATGGTATTCTGATTATTATCAACAAAGACGATATTCTCCCCTACATCTGCTAACTTGATTCTCGCTAATTCTAAGTCATTTGAAAATATAAAAAATTTTGGATTGTCAACTTTGCTTTTTATATAGGCAAATGCCTTTTCATAATAATTTTCACATAAGGTGTCAAATATTTGAGCAAATTTTAAATAATCTCCTAACCTTAGATGCACGCAGACTGAATTAGAGTTTTGAATACTTTCATATACTTCTTTATTTTGAATTTCAATCTTTTGCTTCAACACAAAATCTTTTCTAATTTCGTTCTCAACAGGCTTGAAAAATTCTTCTCCGCTTACATATACTCTGGCAGTTTTTATTTTGCAAAAAGAACGTCGTAATTTAGGCGGCTTTAGCCCAACTTCCTCAAATATAAATCCTCCAAAAATTATTGCTAAAGGCCGCAAGAAAAATAGCATCCATCTCAAAAATTTGTGTCCGTACGCAAAAGATATAATAAATCTCCAAAGCTTGTTTGCAAAAGATAATTTATAGTCTGATCTTACCACTAGCTTGATATTCTCGTCAATACAAAAATTATCTAACATAAATCCGCCATTACCGCCGCCTCCGTCTCCGTTACCCTTTTCACGGTTAGGTATTGATATATCTATAGCGGCTTCTTTATCTTTATAAAATCTTTGTAGATTTTTTAAATATGCATACTGAAAAAACTGTGAACCGATACCGCCTCTGGCCTCTAAAATAATCATAACCTCTCCTTTGTTTGTTTATTGTTTTTTCCTGCGTAAAATCAAATTAAAATAATATTTAAAAGAACTTGATTTAATTAAAACAGGCATTGTTAATAAAAGTGAAGCTGTAATTGTAAAAACAAGTCTAAGAATAAGATATCCCAAGCTGATTTTAGTAAATATTAAATTTGACAACAAAAAAACAGCTATTGCAATTGCTGAAATAAACGCAATTAAAAAGAAATATTTTATAAAGTTTTTTATTAATGATTCTTTTATAACAACCTTAAAAACTCCGTACAGCCTTCCTGACAAAATAATTAAATGCGCAACTACTGTTCCTATCAGTATCCCTGTCAAACCTATGTAGTGAACTAAAATTATTGACAAAACCAAATTTACAACGGCACATATTATAGTCGGATATACTTCAAACTTGAAATTCCCTGTAACAGAAATAATTTGTGCAACAGGTGTGTTAATTATTGAGATTGCAAAATTAAGTGCTAAAAAGAAAGCTACATATTTAGATAATAAGTATTCACCGCCAAGCCAAAACTCAATAAAATAATTGAATAAAGAGAAAAAACAAGCCATTCCGACAGCAGCAATTATTATCGCTATGAACAGCAGATTGCTCAAAATTTTTTTTGCATGCTCGGGAGAATTGTCCTTAGCAAAATTGTGCCCCACACCTGCGGTTAAGGAATATAAAAAAGAAGTTGCAATGGCAGTAATAGGGGTTAGTATTAATAAATAATTAGAAAAATATCCAACTGTTGCAAGCCCCAAAAAAATTGTTATTAATATATTGTTTGTTGCCCCGTAAACAATGTAACCAATCTTAATTGGAAGCATACGTTTTATTTCTTTAAAAATTTGCTTTTTCTCATCTGGCGGCAACTCGGCTTTTTTATTTAATTCAGGAAATTTTTTCTTAGCTAATATATGTACCATCAGGTTGCTGACAATATTTTGGAAAAGCTGAATTGATAAAACTAAAATATAATTATGAAAAACTATAATTAAGGCTATTCTTAGTCCGCAAAATAATATCTCAAGCATACCGTCTAAAAGATTTAGCTTATATTCTTGTTGATTTGCAATAAATAAGGTTCTTTTATAAGCAAAAAAATAAGTGGACACTGAGGCAAAAAGACTTACATAATAAGCGAGATAAAGAATAAGCTTATCGTCAATTTCATCAACCAGCATAGGTAAAAAAAATGAAAGACAAATACCTAGAAACAAAACAATTAGAGCTATGTACCTGTAGACTTTTTTAAAAAAATTGCATAATGCCGATGTTTTTTCAATATCGCCTTCTGCTAACGGTTTGTAAAAAAAATAAGTGAGAATAATATTTATTCCTAAGTCCGCCAAGCTAAGAAAGCTCAAAAGATTGCTGATAACACCGTTTAAGCCCAGATATTCTATAATAAAATACTGTATGAAGATTTTTCGCGAAAAGAAGCCTAAAAGCAGAGAGATAATTTTTAATGTAACTACAGAAGAAACGTTGAAAACTGCATTTCTTTTATTCATTTTGCTGTTAAACTCCTTTTTATAATGTTTTTTTATATATATCAAGCACTGTTGACATTATTGCGCCTCTATCGCTACGTTTATTTTCAGCTTCTATGCTGTTTACTGACAATTTTGCAGCCAATTCATCATCGCTAAATATCTGGCAAATATAATCAGCTAATATATACGTTGCATCACTTTGATAGCAAAAACCGTCTTTTTTATGCTCAATAATATCAATGCTTCCCCCAACATAAGACGCAACAGTAGGAACACCCAACAAACGTGCTTCAGCAATGGAATTGGAGCTGTTTTCAACGGTGGACGGATTTACATGCACGTTTGCGCTCAAATATTGCTCTTTCATCTGCTCGGCACTAATCCAGCCTAAAAACTTAATTTTGTTTTCCAGATGATACTTTTTTATCAGTGGCATTAAAGTATATTTTTGATATCCGCTTACCTTCAACTTATTACGCAAGCCAACAGGATGAATAAAATCATCGCCGGTAGTAATAATTTTTGCATTTGGGAAACGCTGCAAAACAAACGGCATAGCCTGTAATAAAAAGTGAAAACCTTTAATAGGATAATTGGCTTGAGATACAAAAATTGTGTGCCGGTTACACTTATCTACATCCCATTTATAACCCATAAAAAACTCATCACGCAGAGCTTCCTGGCAAAAATGATATTGGGCATCCGGATTAATCTGGTTCGTGCAAACTCTGTCCCAATTTGTTCTGCCGATTATATGCCCGGCATTTTTTATTGCCTCTATTTCATTCTGCCCGCGCAATTTGAACTTTTTGCACTGCTGCACTAGATTATCTTGTTTTATTATATCACGAAAAGTTTTTTTAAACTGTTTTTTACTATTAATACCGGCAAGATAATGCTGCGCGCAAATATAGCATAAGCCTTGAATGTGAATCAGTGTTTTTTCAGGCAAATTAAAAACTTTTGTCATTGCAAGCGCGTGCGGATACTCTGTACCCCAAATCTGAACAATATCAGGTTGAAAAATCGACAAAATCTTCCTAAGATAAGTTTCCGTTTTTGCATCATAACAATGCGTCGGTTTATTAGGCTTCGGAAAGGCAAAAAAACTGCATTTCTCAATGTCCTTTTGAATTATACCGCTGATTTGGGGAAAGGGGAAGCAAATCGCAAGCTTGATTTCGGAATTGTTTTTAAGTTGATTATATAAGCCGGTCACCCAGCCCTCTTTTACAACAGTCTGCTTGTTTAATAATTCCTTTTCAAAAACCGGCAACGGTAAATTTGTCAACCATAAAACTTTCATTTCTTAACCTTCCTTTTCCACAGTACAACAAGAAACCACTTGGGCAATATCTTTTTGATATTATCTTTTAATTTAATTTTATTTAGAATTTTTTTATTTTTTTTACTGTTTTTGTCCGTCAAACCGAGTCCGTGACGTGCCGCCATAATTTCTTTTGTAGCCTGATATTGATTAGTAGAACTAATTCCCTCAATATTATAATAAGCAATTGGCATATCTATATATTGAAATGTTTTTTCTTTAATATACTGATTCAAGAAAAAATTATAATCCGCAGCTATTTTATACTGTTCGTTAAAAGGCTCTGCTTTTAATAAATTCGTTTTAGAAAATGTTGCTTGATGATAAAATATTGGATTGTCAATAATTTTGTCTGACGGCAACGCTTTTTCAATTTTAAAAATGTTTTCCCTGATTTTTATTATATCTCCATATAATATATCAGCACCTTTTTCATTAATAGCCACATCGCCCAGAACGTTTTCATTGGCGAAACAGTCTCCGGCATTTAGCATATTTATGTATTCACCTTCAGCAAGCGCAATCCCTTTGTTCATAGCATTATAGATGCCACTATCTTTTTCGCTAATAAATTTAAACTCAATTTCTTTTTGTTCAAATTTTTCTATATAAGATTTAATAATTTCGACACTTCCGTCATTTGAACATCCGTCGACAATAATATATTCAAACTCATTAATGTTTTGATTTAAAACGCTTTCAATGGTACGTGAAATATTCTTAACTTCATTATAACATATTGTAATTATGCTAAATTTTTTCATTAGTCCTCTCGCGCTAAATAATATTTTTTGTTGCTTTTTGTATTCTTTTTCTGTACAAAGGCGCATGTTGCATTTCACCAATATTGCAATATTGGTGAAGTCTTAGATCAGCTTTGACTAATTTTCTTTGATACTGAGAGTACCCCAAGATAAACCCAATAATCGGATGTGCCAGCTGAATTGCCATAAACATTACAAATGTCATAATTATGAAATACAGAGTTTTTTTGACATAACGCCCTTTAAACAAACTAGCAAAACTTAAATTTACTATAACAATTAAAGGTAATGCAAAAAAACCAAGCTCTTTAAGCGCAGAACCATATCCGCTCATTATTCTTTCATCAAATCCGCCAGGTAAAAATTTGTTATTGAAAAAATCTGAAATGCTTGTGCTAATCGCTGCAAATCTGGCTGAAACAGATTTGTCCGCAAAAAGCTTAAGCGGATTTGTAAAAATCGTTTCAATTAATATCTGAGCTCGCGATCCTTCTAAAAAAACATTTATTGCAAAAATAATTATTCCTAAAATAATTACACCTACAATAAAGATTTTTATGAAACTGGAAACGTTGTTTATTCGTTCGATAAAAGTCATTGCAATAAAACACAGCAATAAAATAATACCAAGCATTGACATAGAAAAAAACACAACTTGCACGCAAACTATACTAAAATATAAATAAGTTTGTGTTTTAAAGTTCTTTATAAAAAACAGCATAAAAAACATCGTTATGCCGTAAAAAGACGGTTCATTAGATAATGCATAAACACCTCTTCCACCGGTAGTTCTGCCGGAACTCAACATAAAGGATAAAAAATCCGGCATTATAAATTTCTGTATGAAAGCAACAAAAAACCAAATCAAAATAATAATCTTTATAAGTTTTTCATTGATGCCGCATTTTTGAATAATAATATAGCTTGCAAACGATATTAAAAAAATGCTTAAATAATTAGAAAAACTGCGTATCCCTTCAAACGCAAAGCCGCTTACCGCACACAAAACTAATGCAATAAAAACAATAAAAAACAAATATTTTTGTTGTCTGCTAAATGAGATTTTTTTATTAGGAAAAACAAAAATTAAAATAAGAAAAGAAATTATTAAAGCATTCGGTTGTAAATCTGTTGATAAAGGAATTATCATACAATATGGGAAAAAAACAGCAATATAAAATAATATTTCAAAAAAGTAATTTTTGTTTTTTTTTGATATAGAATATATTTTGTTTTTTTGCATTACAATTTCCTTTTGCTAATACAATTATACGGTCCGTTTATTTTTTCGGGATTTTATACGATACTATTATCTTTTATACTTTTTAATACGTTTATTAACTGCATATATGTTTTGTCCCATGTAAAGTTTAATGAATGAGCCAGCGCTTTTTCTATTATTTCTTGTCTAAGCTCTAAATCTTCTAATTTGATTATCTTAGCAACAATACTGTCAGCGTCAGGCAAATCCGTTAACAGAGCGCAACCGCCCGCCACTTCGGGAATAGACGACGCATTTAAAGCAACCACCGGCAAACGGCTCTCATTGCTTCTACTACAGGAATTCCGAACCCTTCGTAGCTTGATGGATACAAAAGGCAATGAGCGTAATTGTAAAGAATATTAATTTCGTCTGATGTAGGAAATTTAATTAAATGCGTGCGGTCTGAAATCGGCTTAATAAAATCTTTTTCTTTTTCCGTAAAAGGACTTCCTACTGCTACAAGGTGATATTCTTTCGGCAAAAGCGAAACGGCCTCTACGGCTTTATCAAAATTCTTATAAGCTGCGCGCGAGCCGATATATAAAATATATTTTTCGCCTATTACATCCTGCAGGCTCTCCGGTACCTGCATAGTTTTATCACATGGGAAAAACTCTTCGCCCGCACCGTTATAAATAACTTCAATTTGCTTATTCTTTGCCCACGGAAAATAATGCAGTAAATCTTTTTTTGTGTTTTCGGATATGCAAATTATAATATCAGAATGTTTTACTGCTTGTTTTTTTGGCGGTGATGAATAATTTTTTCAGGCCTTTTGAAAATTTTTCATAAGCAAAATCGTGAACAACAGTGACATTGATTGCATTTTGTCTTTAGTGCGGCGATAATACGAGGATACAAAAAGTATTTTTCAGCTTGCTTTTGCTTAACAAGTAAATAACGCGCCAGTTTAAGTCTTGGCTTTGATTGAACTTGAACATTTTTACAGTCTAATTCCGCGCGCAACTGATTAGCTTCTTCGGAACGGTCTATAAAGTTAAATCATTTTCGCTTTTAACAATCTTTTGTTAATTCCGAAAAGTAGACAGAAATGCCGCCGTGTTTTTGCAAATAATAAATTATGTTGTCTATTGTTATATTCATTTAATTCCTATTAGTTATAATCATATTACCGGCGGCGATTATTATTTTATCGGATTGAGAATGCGCGTCGATTTGATTTTGAGTATTGTTATAAATTAAACAATTTTTGCAAGCTACTGCGCTTACCTTGCCGATAATAACGTTACCGTTTTCATCCTTATCGCAAAAATTATAATAGGCGTCCCATGTGCCTAAGTCGCTCCAGAAAAAGGTAAGCGGCAGCATTGAAATGCGGGAGCTTTTTTTCGGCAATAGCCGTGTCAATGCTTAGCTTAGGACAGCTTTCTAAAATTGTTAAATAAATTATCGTATGAAGTATTGTAAATACTGAAAAATTCGGGAGTAATTGCCTGCAATTCAGCTTCAAACGTTTTACGGCTGAAACAATACATTCCGGCGTTCCAGTAATAATTCCTGCTTTAGATATTGAGCCGCCGTAACCTTATCGGGTTTTTCTTTAAACGCCAAAACTTTTTTTAGTTCTTTTTCAGTATTTTCAGCGTTGATGTAGCCAAAGCCTGTTTCGGGCTGGGTAGGCTTAATACCAAGTATAACTATTTGTCCCGTTTTTTCCGCTTCCGCCGCCGCCTTTTGCACAAGTTTAACGTATTCTTCCTGCGGCCTGATTGCGTGGTCGCTTGGCGCTATAAAAAATATCTCGCCGCTTTTTGAATTTAATTTTTCCGCCGCGTATTTTACGCCTAAGGCTATCGCGGGGGCGGTATTGCGCGCACACGGCTCGCACACAATATGCGCTTTTGAAAAACCGTACTCTTCTAAAATCTGTTTAGTCTGTTCATGGTATTTTTGCCCTGTAACGATTAAAATATCCTCTATGCTTACAAGCGGCAAAAAACGCTTTATGGTACTGATAATAAGCGGCTGATTATCGAAAAGCGGTAAAAACTGTTTAGGCTTTTCAGGCGTAGATAACGGATAAAGCCGAGTTCCGCCGCCGCCGGCTAAGATTAATATTTTCATGTTATAACCTCATTTCTGCCTTGACAAAAAGTCTTTGTAAGCTTTTTTAATACCCTCTTCAATTCAGTTTTATGCTTCCAGCCAAGTGAATGAATTTTTGAAACGTCTAAAAGCTTGCGCGGTGTACCGTCGGGCTTTGAGCTGTCGTATACTATTTTGCCTTTATAACCCAGCACCTTTGCGGCGGTTTGAGCAAGCTCGGTAATTGTTATGTCCTTGCCCGTTCCACATTGACCGTACTGTTGCCGCTGTAATTATTCATTAAAAATACGCAGGCCGCCGCCAAATCGTCAACATATAAAAACTCACGCATTACTTTTCCTGTACCCCATACGACGTACTCGGGCGCGTTCTCGGTTTTTGCAAAGTGAATTTTTAGCGATTAAGGCTGGCAGAACGTGAGAGTTTTGCAAGTCGTAGTTGTCGCCCTCTCCGTACAAATTAGTCGGCATACAGCTTATATAATCCGTGCCGTACTGAATATTGTAGTATTCGCACATTTTTAAGCCTGCAATTTTTGCAAGCGCATATGCTTCGTTAGTCTTTTCCAGTTCGCCCGTTAAAAGATATTCTTCCTTAATAGGCTGAGGGCAGTTACGCGGATAGATACAGCTTGAGCCTAAAAATAACAGCTTTTTTACTCCTATTTTATGACAAGCGCCGATAATATTAACTTCGATTTGAAGGTTAACGCGTATAAAATCGGCGGGATATGTGTTGTTAGCGACAATTCCGCCCACTTTTGCGGCGGCAAGAAAAACATATTCCGGTTTGATTTCTTCAAAATAGCTGTAAACCGCCTCCTGCCTTGTCATATCGACAGTATCGCGGTCGGCCTCTACAATATTCTTATAGCCTGACGCTTTAAGCTCTCTTACAATCGCGCTGCCGACCATTCCGCGGCTTCCCGCAACTAAAATTTTAGAATTAATATCCATTAGCCGCATCCTTATGTTTTATTATTAAAGTTTGATTCCGTTTTCTAAGCAGTCGCTCACTACCATACGCTTTACAAGTTCTTCAAAGCTGACATGGCGTTTCCAGCCAAGTTCGCGCTTCCGCTTTTGTCGGGTCGCCGTGAAGCAAATCCACCTCGGTCGGTCTGAAGTATTTGGGCTTACGTCAACGTACAATCTGCCGGTTTTTTTGCAGTAGCCTTTTTTCATCAACGCCTTTGCCCTTCCACACAATATCAATACCCGCAAATTTAAAGCTTAGCTCAACAAATTCTTTTACGGTATGCGTTTCGCCTGTCGCCAAAACAAAGTCCTGAGGCTTGTCCTGTTGCAAAATGCGCCACATTCCCTCAACATAATCCTGCGCATGTCCCCAGTCGCGTATTGAGTCAAGATTGCCAAAGCGTCAGTTTGTCCTGTTTACCCGCAAGTATCGCCGCGACCGCGCGCGTAATTTTGCGCGTTACAAACGTTTCGCCGCGGCGCTCCGATTCATGATTAAACAATATGCCGTTACATGCGAATAAATTATATGCTTCGCGGTAATTTACCGTTATCCAGTAAGCGTAAAGCTTTGCCGCCCCGTACGGGCTGCGCGGATAAAACGGAGTTTTTTCGGACTGCGGCGCAGTCCCCGGCATACCGCCAAATAATTCGGAGGTAGACGCCTGATAAAACCTTGTATTAATTTTACTTTCTTTAATCGCGTCAAAATACGCAGCGTTCCGATTGCGTCGACCTCCGCAGTATATTCGGGTACGTCGAAACGAAACCTGAACATGACTTTGCGCGCCGAGATTATAAATTTCGTCGGGCTTAATTTTCTCAATCAAACTGTTTAAGATTACTTGAATCGGTCAAATCGCTGTGATGCAAAAAAAAGTTTTTTGTTTCCTATTTTCGGATCTTCAAACAGATGGTCTATTCTTTTTGTATTAAAGAACTCGCCCTTCTGATAGTTCCGTGTACCTCATAGCCTTTTTCAAAAGCAGCTCGGTCAGATAACTGCCGTCTTGGCCTGTAATTCCTGTAATCAATGCTTTTTTCATTATTTCTTCCTCTTGGTTAATATATATTTTCCGAATTCAATAAAAAATTATTCAGCTTATAATTTTTTGCAATTATTCTTTTTATATATTGCGTTTCTGAGTTTTACTGCGCTCTCTTAATTTTTTCCACGACTTTTTTTTACTTACGCCGCCCAATCGGAAACGATGCCAGCGTTTCGTTTAAAAACGGAAATTTTAACCCTTTTCCTTACGCCCAAAATAAAATTCAAGTCGTCATATATACTTTCGCAGGCATACAGATTATTCTCGTATATATGCCTTGCCACAAACATAGACGGATGATTCCAATGCTTTGTTGAAAAATTTTTTTATTTTTGCAACCTTGATAAAATCCAATTTATCGCTGAAAATACGCAAATCCCCGTACATAACATCGCAGCCCGTTTCTTTGAAATGCTTCGCAACCTTTCCAAGCGCGCCGCTCATATAGTAGTCGTCGCTGTTAATAATTCCGACAATATCGCCCTTTGCAAGTAAAATGCCCTTGTTCATGGCGTCGTAAATGCCTTTGTCTTTTTCGGATATTACCGTGTAAGGCACTCCTTTTTGATTAAATTGCTCCCTGAAGAGCTTTCGGCAATCTGCACAGTATTGAAGGTACTTTTACCGTCAATGATTATATATTCATAATCGTTGCAGTCTTGCGAAATAACAGACTTTATAGTTTCCGCTATTGTTTTTTCGCTGTTAAAGCTGACTGTTATTATACTGATTCGAAAACTTTCCAACATAAAGTAAATTATAGCATACAATATCTTCTATTGTCAACAAAAGCGCTGAATAAATGGAGTGCGCACTCTTTTTTCAAAAAAATGACACGGATTATGCAATTAATTTTTGAAAAAACAGCGTAATCTTTTTACGCTGTTTTCAAAAGGCTTTATTCTCTTTCTCTTATTGTAACTTTTACAGTATCTCCTGCCTGCTTGCAAATTTTAGCGCGTATACTTTTCAGTACGCCTATAATATGGCAGACAGTCCCCATTCTGACAAGACTGCCATCGTAGGGCTCTCCGTCAAAGGTTGCGCACCTTTTACCCTTCCTTTACCGAACTCTTTTCGCACATCGTAAGGGAAATTCTATGTAAGCGCCGTCTATTCCATCGACCTTTAATATTGCCGCATCAAATTCATATATTTTATCGTTCATCTGCAAAATCCTTTTAATTGTTATTTATTCTACCATATTTAAAATATCTTTGTCAATGCCGGCTTAATTAGGAAATCAAAATTTGTTTTGAAAATTTATCTTTGATCATTTTCACATATTTAGTAATTTTTATCAAAAGCTTCGATTAAGCTATCTAAAAAATTATATTCTTCGCCGCGCAAGTAATCCTTTGGTGCGCTTTGGTATCCCGCATCTTTATATACAATGTTCCTAAATAACTTATTGTCTATTCCCTCAATACTTAACTCTCCAAAACGTTCGCTAAGTTCTATTAATATAATAGCTTTTTGCTGCCGCTTTGCGTAGCAGATTGTATGCCACGTTCCGCTTGATTCCTCATTATTCCATAGCGCGATAACTATAGGGTACTCAGGCTCTAAATGCAACTAAAAAATTATTGTTTTACTCAATAATTTTATTTAGGGTTATTATGGAATTTTTATATAAATTTTCAGACAGATTAAAAGATGTCATGTATGAAAAACAAGTTAACATTGAAGAATTAAGTAATGCGATTAATGTTAAAAAATCGCTAATTTATAAGTGGCTTGAAAATAAATATATACCTATATTTGATAATTTAATTAAATTAGTTAATTATTTTGTTGTTCTATTGATTACTTAATTGGTCGTTCTGATTTTTATCGTTCAATAACGGATAATAAAATCTCTTCTTTTGAGGAACGTTTAAAAATATTAATGGAAAAAAGTGGAAATTCAATGTATAGGATATGTAAAAGTAAAAAAATTGCGAAATATACTTTTCGTCTCTGGTTAAAAGGTGAAAGACTACCTAAAATAGATAGCCTTATCAAACTTGCCGATTATTTTGATTGCACAATTGATTATTTAGTCGGGCGCGAAAGCTAGGCGCATTAATTCCGCAACAAATCCGTAATATATCCCTGTCATTCTGATTCAGCCCCAGCGCGCTACCCTTGAAGAATCTCAACCTTAAAAAAGTAGAGATTCTTCGTAAGCCAACTCAGAGTCAACCCTCAGAATGACAGAATTAATATTTTTTGCCTTTCGAAGAACCGCTTCGAGGAAGGACTCATTAAAAAGTCCGGCTGACACAAGCGCAGCGCCGTGTCACGTCTGGCCGGCAGCGATAGCGCAAAAAGTTCGCGCCGAATTTGTTTGCAAATTCGCGTTTGGCGCGATGGCGTCAGCAAAAAAACAGGCAAAGCTTTTTCAAGCTTTGCCTGTTTAATTATACTAAATTAAATATTAGTACTTTTTGCCGTAACCGCCGCCGCCGTTATCGCGTCTTTGTCCTTTGCGTGCTTTGCGGCACTCAGGGACTTTATTTTGACAGGCCGGCTCGTTAGTGAATCCTTTTCAGTGTAGAAAGCGTTCGCCTTCTGTCGTTAGTGAAAGTGTAGAAATTCGAATTTTCTGACAATCCTTACAGATTAATGTTTTATCAGCCATTTTAGGGTTTGAACCTCCTTTAAATATTTTGGACTTTGAGTTAGAGTGTTCAACCTAAAAAAATGAATTGAAACTGCTTGACCGTGATTCCATTGCCCTAATAATACAACATAAGTCAAAATAAGTCAATTAAATAAGAGCACTATTAAAAATATTTATTAACTTTTAAAAACGCTTAATTAAAACTATTATAAAGGTCACATTGCTTTTCCCGTCGGAATTTACTAACAGCTTCCAGCCGCGTTTATCCGCGAGGTTTTTCAGGATTGATAAGCCCAATCCGTTGCCGCCGTTTACCCGCGCTCTTGAAAAGTCGCTTCTGTAAAAACGGTCGAATATTTTGTTTTTTCGGATTCGCTGATGCCAATCCCTGTATTGAATACTTCCAAAACCGCTTTGCCGCCTTGCTTAGTAAGGCTGACTTTAACGTCCGCTCTCTCATCTAGAGAATATTTAACGGCGTTATCCACAAGAATATTAACCGCTTTTACTATATCCTCTTTTGCCCCGCAGTACAATAAGTTTTTCGGTAATATTGATTTCTAATTTTTGCCCGCTTCAAAAACAACGCTTTCAAAAGGCAAAACGGTTTCCGTTACAATCTCGCTTAAATTAAGCGTTTGGGTTTTGAGCAGAGTCTTCGTCAATCTTTGTTAAAACAAGCAAATCTTTTGTTAATAGAGACATTCTTTCAGTTTGCGCTTTAATATTTTGCAGCCACTTATTATCCGTATTTACCGTCGGCCAAAGCGTCGGCGTTTGCAGATATTATTGAAATCGGCGTTTTGAGTTCGTGACTTGCGTCGGAAACAAACTCTTTTGTTTTTCCATCGTTTCTTTTATCGGCTTTACTATCCAGCCCGACAAAAAATATGTTATAACAAATAATCCTATAAGTCCAGCTCCGGCAAAAATCGAATACCACATAAGCCATTCTTTTGTAATCTGAGATTCCACTCTCTGATAACAACTTCAAATTCCGGTCGAACGGAGGCGGTATTTCGCCCGGTCGCGAGTTCATTGCGATATCTTGGCGGCTTGCTGCTCATGAGCGCAAAGGTTACTGCACCTATCGCGGCAAAAACGGCTATTAAAATCGTCATCGTAACGATTACGATTTTTATGCGCGTCTTTTTAATCATATCTTTCCTCCAGACAATATCCTACCCCCGCGCCGCTTTAATTTCGAGCCTTGAATTTATTCGCGCAAGTTTTTTTTCTTAAAACGAAATGTACACCTCCACGGTATTGTACTCTCCGTCAAAGTCGTATCCCCAAACCTTTTCGATCAGCTTTTCTTTAGGAATAATATGGGTAGGGTTTGAAAGCAGAATTTCTAAAACCTGAAACTCTTTCAGCCCCAGCTTTTATTTTGTTATTGCAGGAAAGTTCGAACGTGTTTTTATCAAGCTTTAAATCGTCAAATTCTAAAACGTCTCCCAAAAATTCGCCCTTTCTGCGCGTTAAAGCGCGGACTCTGGCAATCAATTCTCGGAAGAAAACGGCTTTGTAAGATAATCGTCCGCGCCAAATCAAGCCCCGCAATTTTGTCGGGGATTTCAGATTTTGCCGAAAGCATTAAAACGGGTACGGACAGCTTGTTTTTGCGGATTTCCTTAATTATTTCAAGCCCGCTTTTTTGGGCAGCATAACGTCAAGTAATAATAAATCGTAATTGCCCGTAAGCGCGTAGTCAAGCCCCGCGTTTCCGTCAAAAACCGAATCCGCAATGTAGCTTGTGCCGTTTTAATATTTCCGCCAGCGCTTCGGCAAGCTGTTTTTCATCGTCAACAATTAAAATCTTCATAAGACTTAAAATTTCCTTATTTTTGTACTTATCAAAGACATTATATCGCATTAATATAAATTTTGTATCGATATTCCGTCTTAAATATTTTATTTTTTCCGTCTTTTGCCTTACCGTTTACAATTTCAAAACCTCGTCGGCGCAATCCATAACCGTTTGGTCGTGCGTTACAATAATTACGCAGCGGTTATCGTTTCGGCAAGGGATTGCAAAATGTTAAAACGGCCTTTTCGTTTTCGCCGTCAAGATTTCCCGTCGGCTCGTCGGCTAAGATTACGTCTGGGTTATGTGACAATGCGCGCGCAATCGCGACACGCTGCTGCTCACCGCCGGAAAGCTTAAGGTATTTTCTGTCCGCGGTAGTCTTATCGATTCCGACCTTTTTAAAAAATAATATGCGAACGATTTTTTGTCGCTGTTTTCAATTGAGCTGATTTCCATGGAAAGAATAATATTTTCAACGGCCGTAAGCCCCGGCAAGAGGTTAAAGCTCTGAAATATTACTCCCACGTTTTTTGCCCTGTATTCGTCTCGGTCAAGTGTTTTTAAGCTCGTGCCGTTATAGAATATTTCGCCGCCGGTACAGACGTCAAGCCCGGCAAGCAGCGATAAGCAGCGTCGATTTGCCGAGCCCGACTTTCCCGCGATTGCGTAAACCTTGCCCGCCGAAAACTCCGCCGTTACGCCTTTAAGCACCTTTGTGCCGCCCGAATAATTGTATTCTACATTTTTTAACGCTAAAGCATTCATGAAATAATTAATTCCTCCAAAAAATTTTTTAATTTCTTTCAGCCAAAATTTTGATTGGCTCATACTTTGTTATTTTAATTACTGCCATGACCGTGGGATTGCCGCTAAGATAAGCGCGATGCCGAATATTTCTATAATCGTAACAAAATTAAACGTTATTTTCATTTCGGAAACGGAGTTGTGCCGGTCTTGCCGACGAACCGAAGTTGCCGCCGCCGCCCGAAGGTCTGTTGCCGCCGCCTTGAGTCATTGAACCGAATCGCCCATACCGCCGCCGGGGAAGGACGCGATGCTTGACGCGATTTCAACCTGCTGCGCTAAGCAGCGCGTCCGAAGATAGGCTGCGACAAAAGTAGCCTACTAAAAACCGAATATCAGGCAGACTAAAGTTATCGCAAGCATTTCGGTCAATAAGCCTAAAGAAATTTTGGACTTTTTCATTCCGATGGCTCTGAGCGTTCCGATTTCAAATTTTCTTTCCTTATCGCTATCGACGCTAAAACGGTAATTATTAATGCCGCCCAAAATTAAAACTACAATCATAAATATTAAAGATATATTTTTTAAGCGATAATACGGGCTTTACAATCTGGTCGTAAGTTGCCGAGTCGGTTGAAACGGTATAATCGGAAGATAATCCCTAAAGCGTAAAGTCCTGCGGCAAACGCCTCTAAATCGCGGGGTCGTTTAAATAAAATGTAACGCTGATATTTAAGTTCATGTTAGTGCCCGCGCCTTCGGTATCAAGCGCTGCGGCGACAGTATCAAAATTAGTCAGTATTTCGTTGTAGCTTTCAGTTAAGTCGTAAAAGACTCCGACAATTTTAAGGTTTTCGTAGGTGTAGGTAATTTCTTCCGTTTCTTCTTCGGGTTCGTTTTGTCCCGGGCGGAAATTCATTTGAGTTAAGTCAACCGTCATTGTAACACGAGCCGATTGACCAACCGTTTAAGTCGAAAAGCTTTACTTGACTATGATTTCACCTTCATTGTACGGCAGAGTACTGCCCTTCATATACGCCCGTTGTGAGCAGTCCTCTTTCTTCACTGTCCGAAAATTCAGCATATACGCTGTCTGAAGCAGCTTAACGTTGCCGCTCATCATAAGCGCATACATCCGCCGTTTAAACCCCGGTCTTGACATACGAACTGCTTTGCGAGAGGGGCAAAATCGTCCGCGCGCTGCAATTTGCCGACGCCGCGAAGCGACCACGCGTGATAAGGACTGCCCGAAGCTCTATATACTGTATAATTCGTATTCTTCAACCGTAATAGCTTTCCGGGGACGCTCCCCCTCAAGCATCTTGCTGACGTTCGGCATAATGACGACTTGGAGGCAAACCTTTCCTTATAGTCGTTTATAATTGCCGCCGCAGTATTGATAGCAAGTGCTATAACCGTAGCGGTAACAATGACAAAAATAATTATAAGTGATATATTTCTGCCCTTATTAATACCAGTCTTTTAACGCATTTTTTAATACAAACATTTTGTTAACCTCCGTTTGGCTTAATCTAGCCATATAATAACCTTCGATTCTTAAACGAAATTGAAATACCAGTGTTTTTAAAAAAATTATTCTTCCGGCTAAAAAAGGCTGATGGCGGCAAGGATTTTTGCTCCTTGCCGCCATCAGTGACGCTATTAATATTTTGTTTTTAAATTCCCAGAGTTTGGCGCAATATTTCAATTTCATTCATAAGCGACGAATGAAGCGAGCATACGTCAGTATTGAATTGCTTTACAATCGGAGCAAGCAGTTCGTTTATAGCTTCCTCATTCTGATTAATAAGCTTTCTTAGCAAATCTGGCTGAAACAGATTTGTCCGCAAAAAGCTTAAGCGGATTTGTAAAAATCGTTTCAATTAATATCTGAGCTCGCGATCCTTCTAAAAAAACATTTATTGCAAAAAAATAATTATTCCTAAAATAATTACACCTACAATAAAGATTTTATGAAACTGGAAACGTTGTTTATTCGTTCGATAAAAGTCATTGCAATAAAACACAGCAATAAAATAATACCAAGCATTGACATAGAAAAAAACACAACTTGCACGCAAACTATACTAAAATATAAATAAGTTTGTGTTTTAAAGTTCTTTATAAAAAACAGCGCAAAAAACATCGTTATGCCGTAAAAAGACGGTTCATTAGATAATGCATAAACACCTCTTCCACCGGTAGTTCTGCCGGAACTCAACATAAAGGATAAAAAAATCCGGCATTATAAATTTCTGTATGAAAGCAACAAAAAACCAAATCAAAATAATAATCTTTATAAGTTTTTTCATTGATGCCGCATTTTTTGAATAATAATATAGCTTGCAAACGATATTAAAAAAATGCTTAAATAATTAGAAAAACTGCGTATCCCTTCAAACGCAAAGCCGCTTACCGCACACAAAACTAATGCAATAAAAACAATAAAAAACAAATATTTTTGTTGTCTGCTAAATGAGATTTTTTTATTAGGAAAAACAAAAATTAAAATAAGAAAAGAAATTATTAAAGCATTCGGTTGTAAATCTGTTGATAAAGGGAATTATCATACAATATGGGAAAAAAAACAGCAATATAAAATAATATTTCAAAAAAAGTAATTTTTTGTTTTTTTTGATATAGAATATATTTTGTTTTTGCATTACAATTTCCTTTTGCTAATACAATTATACGGTCCGTTTTATTTTTTCAGATTTTATACGATACTATTATCTTTTATACTTTTTAATACGTTTATTAACTGCATATATGTTTTGTCCCATGTAAAGTTTAATGAATGAGCCAGCGCTTTTTCTATTATTTCTTGTCTAAGCTCTAAATCTTCTAATTTGATTATCTTAGCAACAATACTGTCAGCGTCAGGCAAATCCGTTAACAGAGCGCAACCGCCCGCCACTTCGGGAATAGACGACGCATTTAAAGCAACCACCGGGCAACCGGCTCTCATTGCTTCTACTACAGGAATTCCGAACCCTTCGTAGCTTGATGGATACAAAAGGCAATGAGCGTAATTGTAAAGAATATTAATTTCGTCTGATGTAGGAAATTTATTAAATGCGTGCGGTCTGAAATCGGCTTAATAAAATCTTTTTCTTTTTCCGTAAAAAGGACTTCCTACTGCTACAAGGTGATATTCTTTCGGCAAAAGCGAAACGGCCTCTACGGCTTTATCAAAATTCTTATAAGCTGCGCGCGAGCCGATATATAAAATATATTTTTCGCCTATTACATCCTGCAGGCTCTCCGGTACCTGCATAGTTTTATCACATGGGAAAAACTCTTCGCCCGCACCGTTATAAATAACTTCAATTTGCTTATTCTTTGCCCACGGAAAATAATGCAGTAAATCTTTTTTTGTGTTTTCGGATATGCAAATTATAATATCAGAATGTTTTACTGCTTGTTTTTTTTGGCGGTGATGAATAATTTTTTTCAGGCCTTTTGAAAATTTTTCATAAGCAAAATCGTGAACAACAGTGACATTGATTGCATTTTTGTCTTTAGTGCGGCGATAATACGAGGATACAAAAAAGTATTTTTCAGCTTGCTTTTGCTTAACAAGTAAATAACGCGCCAGTTTAAGTCTTGGCTTTGATTGAACTTGAACATTTTTACAGTCTAATTCCGCGCGCAACTGATTAGCTTCTTCGGAACGGTCTATAAAAGTTAAATCATTTTCGCTTTTTAACAATCTTTTTGTTAATTCCGAAAAGTAGACAGAAATGCCGCCGTGTTTTTGCAAATAATAAATTATGTTGTCTATTGTTATATTCATTTAATTCCTATTAGTTATAATCATATTACCGGCGGCGATTATTATTTTATCGGATTGAGAATGCGCGTCGATTTGATTTTGAGTATTGTTATAAATTAAACAATTTTTGCAAGCTACTGCGCTTACCTTGCCGATAATAACGTTACCGTTTTCATCCTTATCGCAAAAATTATAATAGGCGTCCCATGTGCCTAAGTCGCTCCAGAAAAAGGTAAGCGGCAGCATTGAAATGCGGGAGCTTTTTTCGGCAATAGCCGTGTCAATGCTTAGCTTAGGACAGCTTTCAAAATTGTTAAATAAATTATCGTATGAAGTATTGTAAATACTGAAAAATTCGGGAGTAATTGCCTGCAATTCAGCTTCAAACGTTTTACGGCTGAAACAATACATTCCGGCGTTCCAGTAATAATTCCCCTGCTTTAGATATTGAGCCGCCGTAACCTTATCGGGTTTTTCTTTAAACGCCAAAACTTTTTTTAGTTCTTTTTCAGTATTTTCAGCGTTGATGTAGCCAAAGCCTGTTTCGGGCTGGGTAGGCTTAATACCAGAAGTATAACTATTTGTCCCGTTTTTTCCGCTTCCGCCGCCGCCTTTTGCACAAGTTTAACGTATTCTTCCTGCGGCCTGATTGCGTGGTCGCTTGGCGCTATAAAAAATATCTCGCCGCTTTTGAATTTAATTTTCCGCCGCGTATTTTACGCCTAAGGCTATCGCGGGGGCGGTATTGCGCGCACACGGCTCGCACACACAATATGCGCTTTTGAAAAACCGTACTCTTCTAAAATCTGTTTAGTCTGTTCATGGTATTTTTGCCCTGTAACGATTAAAATATCCTCTATGCTTACAAGCGGCAAAAAACGCTTTATGGTACTGATAATAAGCGGCTGATTATCGAAAAGCGGTAAAAACTGTTTAGGCTTTTCAGGCGTAGATAACGGATAAAGCCGAGTTCCGCCGCCGCCAGCTAAGATTAATATTTTCATGTTATAACCTCATTTCTGCCTTGACAAAAAGTCTTTGTAAGCTTTTTTAATACCCTCTTCAATTCAGTTTTATGCTTCCAGCCAAGTGAATGAATTTTTGAAACGTCTAAAAGCTTGCGCGGTGTACCGTCGGGCTTTGAGCTGTCGTATACTATTTTGCCTTTATAACCCAGCACCTTTGCGGCGGTTTGAGCAAGCTCGGTAATTGTTATGTCCTTGCCCGTTCCCACATTGACCGTACTGTTGCCGCTGTAATTATTCATTAAAAATACGCAGGCCGCCGCCAAATCGTCAACATATAAAAACTCACGCATTACTTTTCCCGTACCCCATACGACGTACTCGGGCGCGTTCTCGGTTTTTGCCTTATGAATTTTAGCGATTAAGGCTGGCAGAACGTGAGAGTTTTGTAAGTCGTAGTTGTCGCCCTCTCCGTACAAATTAGTCGGCATGCAGCTTATATAATCCGTGCCGTACTGAATATTGTAGTATTCGCACATTTTTAAGCCTGCAATTTTTGCAAGCGCGTATGCTTCGTTAGTCTTTTTCCAGTTCGCCCGTTAAAAGATATTCTTCCTTAATAGGCTGAGGACAGTTACGCGGATAGATACAGCTTGCCCAAAAATAACAGCTTTTTTACTCCTATTTTTATGACAAGCGCCGATAATATTAACTTCGATTTGAAGGTTAACGCGTATAAAATCGGCGGGATATGTGTTGTTAGCGACAATTCCGCCCACCTTTGCGGCGGCAAGAAAAACATATTCCGGTTTGATTTCTTCAAAATAGCTGTAAACCGCCTCTGCCTTGTCATATCGACAGTATCGCGGTCCGCCTCTACAATATTCTTATAGCCTGACGCTTTAAGCTCTCTTACAATCGCGCTGCCGACCATTCCGCGGCTTCCCGCAACTAAAATTTTAGAATTAATATCCATTAGCCGCATCCTTATGTTTTATTATTAAAGTTTGATTCCGTTTTCTAAGCAGTCGCTCACTACCATACGCTTTACAAGTTCTTCAAAGCTGACATGGCGTTTCCAGCCAAGTTCGCGCTCCGCTTTTGTCGGGTCGCCGTGAAGCAAATCCACCTCGGTCGGTCTGAAGTATTTAGGGCTTACGTCAACGTACAATCTGCCCCTTTTCTTGCAGTAGCCTTTTTCATCAACGCCGCTGCCCTTCCACACAATATCAATACCCGCAAATTTAAAGCTTAGCTCAACAAATTCTTTTACGGTATGCGTTTCGCCTGTCGCCAAAACAAAGTCCTGAGGCTTGTCCTGTTGCAAAATGCGCCACATTCCCTCAACATAATCCTGCGCATGTCCCCAGTCGCGTATTGAGTCAAGATTGCCGAGCGTCAGCCTGTCCTGCTTACCCGCAAGTATCGCTCCCACCGCGCGCGTAATTTTGCGCGTTACAAACGTTTCGCCGCGGCGCTCCGATTCATGATTAAACAATATGCCGTTACATGCGAATAAGCCGTAAGCCTCGCGGTAATTAACCGTTATCCAGTAAGCGTAGAGCTTTGCCGCCCCGTACGGGCTGCGCGGATAAAACGGAGTTTTTTCGGACTGCGGCGCAGTCCCCGGCATACCTCCAAATAATTCGGAGGTAGACGCCTGATAAAACCTTGTATTAATTTTACTTTCCTTAATCGCGTCAAGAATACGGAGCGTTCCGATTGCGTCGACCTCCGCAGTATATTCGGGTACGTCAAACGAAACCTGAACATGGCTTTGCGCGCCGAGATTGTAAATTTCGTCGGGCTTAATTTTCTCAATCAGCCTGTTAAGATTACTTGAATCGGTCAAGTCGCTGTGATGTAAAAAAAGTTTTTTGTTTCCTATTTTCGGATCTTCAAACAGATGGTCTATTCTTTTTGTATTAAAAGAACTCGCCCTTCTGATAGTACCGTGTACCTCATAGCCTTTTTCAAGTAGCAGCTCGGTCAGATAACTGCCGTCTTGGCCTGTAATTCCTGTAATCAATGCTTTTTTCATTATTTCTTCCTCTTGGTTAATATATATTTTCCGAATTCAATATAAAAATTATTCAGCTTATAATTTTTGCAATTATTCTTTTTGTATATTGCGTTTCTGAGTTTTATGCGCTCTCTTAATTTTTTCCACGACTTTTCATTACTTACGCCGCCCATCCGAAACGATGCCAGCGTTTCATTCAAAACGGAAATTTTCAGCCCCTTGTTCCTTACGCCCAAAATAAAATTCAAGTCGTCATATATACTTTCGCAGGCATACAGATTATTCTCGTATATATGCCTTGCCACAAACATAGACGGATGATTCCAATGCTTTGTTGAAAAACGCTTTTTATTTTTTGCAACCTTGATAAAATCCAATTTATCGCTGAAAATACGCAAATCCCCATACATAACATCGCAGCCCGTTTCTTTGAAATGCTTCATAACCTTCCAAGCGCGCCGCTCATATAGTAGTCGTCGCTGTTAATAATTCCGACAATATCGCCCTTTGCAAGTAAAATGCCCTTGTTCATGGCGTCGTAAATGCCTTTGTCTTTTTCGGATATTACCGTGTAAGGCACTCCTTTTTGATTAAATTGCTCCCTGAAGCTTTCGGCAATCTGCACAGTATTGTCAGTACTTTTACCGTCAATGATTATATATTCATAATCGTTGCAGTCTTGCGAAATAACAGACTTTATAGTTTCCGCTATTGTTTTTTCGCTGTTAAAGCTGACTGTTATTATACTGATTCGAAAACTTTCCAACATAAAGTAAATTATAGCATACAATATCTTCTATTGTCAACAAAAGCGCTGAATAAATGAGTGCGCACTCTTTTTTAAAAAAATGACACGGATTATGCAATTAATTTTTTGAAAAAACAGCGTAATCTTTTTACGCTGTTTTCAAAGGCTTTATTCTCTTTCTCTTATTGTAACTTTTACAGTATCTCCTGCCTGCTTGCAAATTTTAGCGCGTATACTTTTCAGTACGCCTATAATATGGCAGACAGTCCCCATTCTGACAAGACTGCCATCGTAGGGCTCTCCGTCAAAGGTTGCGCGCACCTTTACCCTTCCTTTACCGAACTCTTTTCGCACATCGTAAGGAAATTCTATGTAAGCGCCGTCTATTCCATCGACCTTTAATATTGCCGCATCAAATTCATATATTTTATCGTTCATCTGCAAATCCTTTTAATTGTTATTTATTCTACCATATTTAAAATATCTTTGTCAATGCCGGCTTAATTAGGAAATCAAAATTTGTTTTGAAAATTTATCTTTGATCATTTTCACATATTTAGTAATTTTTATCAAAAGCTTCGATTAAGCTATCTAAAAAATTATATTCTTCGCCGCGCAAGTAATCCTTTGGTGCGCTTTGGTATCCCGCATCTTTATATACAATGTTCCTAAATAACTTATTGTCTATTCCCTCAATACTTAACTCTCCAAAACGTTCGCTAAGTTCTATTAATATAATAGCTTTTTGCTGCCGCTTTGCGTAGCAGATTGTATGCCACGTTCCGCCCGATTCCTCATTATTCCATAGCGCGATAACTATAGGGTACTCAGGCTCTAAATGCAACTAAAAAATTATTGTTTACTCAATAATTTTATTTAGGATTATTATGGAATTTTTATATAAATTTTCAGACAGATTAAAAGATGTCATGTATGAAAAACAAGTTAACATTGAAGAATTAAGTAATGCGATTAATGTTAAAAAATCGCTAATTTATAAGTGGCTTGAAAATAAATATATACCTATATTTGATAATTTAATTAAATTAGTTAATTATTTTTGTTGTTCTATTGATTACTTAATTGGTCGTTCTGATTTTTATCGTTCAATAACGGATAATAAAATCTCTTCTTTTGAGGAACGTTTAAAAATATTAATGGAAAAAAGTGGAAATTCAATGTATAGGATATGTAAAAGTAAAAAAATTGCGAAATATACTTTTCGTCTCTGGTTAAAAGGTGAAAGACTACCTAAAATAGATAGCCTTATCAAACTTGCCGATTATTTTGATTGCACAATTGATTATTTAGTCGGGCGCGAAAGCTAGGCGCATTAATTCCGCAACAAATCCGTAATATATCCCTGTCATTCTGATTCAGCCCCAGCGCGCTACCCTTGAAGAATCTCAACCTTTTAAAAAGTAGAGATTCTTCGTAAGCCAACCTCCAGAGTCAACCTCAGAATGACAGAATTAATATTTTTTGCCTTTCGAAGAACCGCTTCGAGGAAGGACTCATTAAAAAAGTCCGGCTGACACAAGCGCAGCGCCGTGTCACGTCTGGCCGGCAGCGATAGCGCAAAAGTTCGCGCCGAATTTGTTTGCAAATTCGCGTTTGGCGCGATGGCGTCAGCCAAAAAAAACAGGCAAAGCTTTTTCAAGCTTTGCCTGTTTAATTATACTAAATTAAATATTAGTACTTTTTGCCGTAACCGCCGCCGCCGTTATCGCGTCTTTGTCCTTTGCGTGCTTTGCGGCACTCAGGGCAACGAGCCGGCTCGTTAGTGAATCCTTTTTCAGTGTAGAAAGCTTGTTCGCCTTCTGTGAAAACGAATTCTTTCTGACAATCCTTACAGATTAATGTTTTATCAGCCATTTTAGGTTTGAACCTCCTTTAAATATTTTGGACTTTGAGTTAGAGTGTTCAACCTAAAAAAATGAATTGAAACTGCTTGACCGTGATTCCATTGCCCTAATAATACAACATAAGTCAAAATAAGTCAATTAAATAAGAGCACTATTAAAAATATTTATTAACTTTTTAAAAACGCTTAATTAAAAACTATTATAAAGGTCACATTGCTTTTCCCGTCGGAATTTACTAACAGCTTCCAGCCGCGTTTATCCGCGAGGTTTTTCAATATTGACAGCCCTAATCCGTTGCCGCCGTTTACCCGCGCTCTTGAAAAGTCGCTTCTGTAAAAACGGTCGAATATTTTACCGGTTTCGGATTCGCTGATGCCAATCCCTGTATTGAATACTTCCAAAACCGCTTTGCTTCCCTGCTTAGTAAGGCTGACTTTAACGTCGCCTTTATCTAGAGAATATTTAACGGCATTATCCACAAGAATATTAACCGCTTTTACTATATCCTCTTTTGCCCCGCAGTACATTAAGTTTTCGGTAATATTGATTTCTAAGTTTCTGCCCGCCTCGAAAGCGACGCTTTCAAAAGGCAAAACGGTTTCGGTTACAATCTCGCTTAAATTCAGCTCTTGGGTGAAACCCGCAGAGTCTTCGTCAATCTTTGTTAAAACAAGCAAATCTTTTGTTAATAGAGACATTCTTTCAGTTTGCGCTTTAATATTTTGCAACCACTTGTTGTCCGTATTACCGGCGGCCAAAGCGTCGGCGTTTGCAGATATTATTGAAATCGGCGTTTTGAGTTCGTGACTTGCGTCGGATACAAACCTCTTTTGTTTTTCCATCGTTTCTTTTATCGGCTTTACTATCCAGCCCGATAAAAAATATGTTATAACAAATAATCCTATAAGTCCAGCTCCCGCAAAAATCGAATACCACATAAGCCATTCTTTTGTAATCTGAGATTCCACTACTCTGATAACAACTGTAAATTCCGTGTCGAACTGAGGCGGTATTTCGCCCGGTCGGAGTTCATTGCGATATCTTGGCGGTCTGCTGCTCATGAGCGCAAAGGTTACTGCACCTATCGCTACGAAAACGGCTATTAAAATCGTCATCGTAACGACTATTATTTTTATGCGCGTCTTTTTAATCATACTCTTTCCTCCAGACAATATCCTACCCCCCGCGCCGCTTTAATTTCGAGCCTTGAATTTATTACCGCAAGTTTTTTTCTTAAAAAAGAAATGTACACCTCCACGGTATTGTACTCTCCGTCAAAGTCGTATCCCCAAACCTTTTCGATAAGCTTTTCCTTAGGAATAATATGGGTAGGGTTTGAAAGCAGAATTTCTAAAACCTGAAACTCCTTCAGCCCCAGCTTTACTTTTCTGTTTTTGCAGGAAAGCTCGAACGTGTTTTTATCAAGCTTTAAATCGTCAAATTCTAAAACGTCTCCCAAAAATTCGCCTTTTCTGCGCGTTAAAGCGCGGACTCTGGCAAGCAATTCATCGGAAGAAAACGGCTTTGTAAGATAGTCGTCCGCGCCCAAATCAAGCCCCGCAATCCTGTCGGGGATTTCGGACTTTGCCGAAAGCATTAAAACGGGTACGGACAGCTTGTTTTTGCGTATTTCCTTAATAATCTCTAAGCCGCTTTTTTTGGGAAGCATAACGTCAAGTATTATTAAATCGTAATCTCCCGTAAGCGCGTATTCAAGCCCCGTTTCCCCGTCGAAAACCGAATCCGCTGTCAGCTTGTGCCTTTTTAATATTTCGGCCAAAGCTTCGGCAAGCTGCCTTTCATCGTCTACTATTAAAATCTTCATAGACTTAAAATTTCCTTATTTTTGTTATCAAAGACATTATATCGCATAATATAAATTTTGTATCGATATTCCGTCTTAAAAAATTTTATTTTTTTACGTCTTTTGAACCTTACCGTTTACAAGCCTTAAAACCTCGTCGGCGCAGTCCATAACCGTTTGATCGTGCGTAACAATAATTACGCATCGGTTATCGTTTCGGGCAAGGGACTGCAAAATGTCCAAAACGGCCTTTTCATTGTCCCCGTCAAGATTGCCCGTAGGCTCGTCGGCTAGTATTACGTCTGGGTTATGTGACAATGCGCGAGCTATCGCGACACGCTGCTGCTCACCGCCCGAGAGCTTTAGTATCTTTCTGTCCGCGGTAGCCCTGTCGATTCCCACTTTTTCCAAAAAACCGTATGCTGAAGTTTTTTTATCCTTTCCCTCAATTGAGCTGATTTCCATTGATAATACGATGTTTTCAACGGCAGTAAGCGAAGGCAAAAGATTGAAATTTTGAAATATGACTCCTACGTTTTTTGCCCTGTATTCGTCGCGGTCGAGTGTTTTTATATTCGCGCCGTTATATAATATTTCGCCTGCTGTACAGACGTCAAGCCCCGCAAGCAGTGAAAGCAGCGTCGATTTGCCAGAGCCCGACTTTCCTGCTATCGCATAAACTCTTCCCGCCGAAAACTGGGCATTAATCCCCTGAAGCACCTTTGTGCCGCCCGAATAATTATATTCTACATTTTTTAACGCTAAAGCATTCATTATAATTCCCTCCATAATTTTTTAATTCCTTTCAGCCAAAATTTTGATTGGCTCATACTTAGTTATCTTAATTACCGCCATGACCGTAGGGACTGCCGCAAGCGCAAGCGCGATTCCGAATATTTCTATAATCGTAAGGAAATCAAACGTTATTTTCATTTCGGATAACGGTGTTGTTCCCGGTCTTGCTGACGAACCGAAGCTTGCGAAACTGCCGCCGCCCGAAGGTCTGTTACCGCCGCCTTGAGTCATTGAACCGAAATCGCCCATACCGCCGCCCGGGAACGACTGCGATTCCGACGCGATTTCTACCTGTTGGCTAAGCAGCGCATCCGAGATAGGCTGCGAGGCAAAGAATCCTGCCGTGAAACCGAATATCAGGCATACTAAAGTAATCGCAATCATTTCCGTAAGCAGTCCTAAGGATATTTTGGACTTTTTCATTCCTATGGCTCTGAGCGTACCGATTTCAAATTTTCTTTCCCTTATCGCTATCGACGCTAAAACGGTAATTATTATTGCGCCCAAAATTAATACTACAATCATAAAAATTAAAGATATGTTTTTAAGCGATAATACCGGCTTTACAATCTGGTCGTAGGTTGTCGAGTCGGTTGAAACCGTATAATCGGAAGATAATCCCAGTGCGTAAAGCCCTGCCGCAAACGCCTCTAAATCCGCGGGGTCGTTTAAATAAAATGTAACGCTGATATTGAGGTTCATATTCGAACCCGCGCCTTCGGTACTAAGCGCTGCGGCGACGGTATCAAAATTAGTCAGTATTTCGTTGTAGCCCTCCGTCAAGTCGTAAAAGACTCCGACAATTTTAAGGTTCTCATAGGTATAGGTAATTTCTTCCGTTTCTTCTTCGGGTTCGGTTTGTCCCGGGCGGAAATTCATTTGAGTTAAGTCAACCGTCATTGTAATTGTCGAGCCGATTGACCAACCGTTTAAGTCGAAAAGCTCTTTACTGACTATGATTTCACCTTCATTGTACGGCAGAGTACTTCCTTCATATACGCCTGTTGTGAGCAGTCCTCTTTCTTCACTGTAAAAATCCGCATATACGCTGTCTGAAACGCCGTAATCGCCGCCTGTAAGCGTAACATCCGCGTTAAACCCCGGTCTTGACTGCGAACTGCTTTGCGAGACGGGCGTAAAATCGTCCGCGCTGCAATTTGCCGACGCCGAAGCGACCACGCGTGATAAGTACTCCTCAAGCTCGCTTGCGTATAATTCGTATTCTTCAACCGTAATAGCTTCCGGCCTCTCTCCCCCTCAAGCATCTTGCTGACGTTCGGCATAATGACGACTTGCGAGGCAAACCTTTCCTTATAGTCGTTTATAATTGCCGCCGCAGTATTGTTGATAGCAAGTGCTATAACCGTAGCGGTAATAATGACAAAAATAATTATTGCAAGCAATATATTTCTGCCCTTATTACGCACTAGGTTTTTTAACGCATTTTTTAATACAAACATTTTGTTAACCCTCCGTTTGGCTTAATCTAGCCATATAATAACCTTCGATTCTTAAACGAACATTGAAATACAGTGTTTTTAAAAAAATTATTCTTCCGGCTAAAAAAGGCTGATGGCGGCAAGGATTTTTGCTCCTTGCCGCCATCAGTGACGCTATTAATATTTTGTTTTTAAATTCCCAGAGTTTGGCGCAATATTTCAATTTCATTCATAAGCGACGAATGAAGCGAGCATACGTCAGTATTGAATTGTTTTACAATCGGAGCAAGCAGTTCGTTTATAGCTTCCTCATTCTGATTAATAAGCTTTCTTACTTGTGATGTTATTTCGGCGGCGCGTAAAGTTATTGACATCAGTTGAGAATTAATCTCGCCCGCCAGCACAGATATTTCTCCCCAGACGGTGTGAATTTCATCTAAAATAATCCGGTATTCTTCGCTGTTTTTATCATACGCCACTAAGCTTGTTATAAGCGTGTCCAGCTCGGATTTTAATGCAATATATTCCTCACTTCCGTAAAACCCGTTTATTAAGCAGTTAAACTGACTGCTAAGTTCGTTGTATTCATTCTTTAACTCTGTATACGCATCTCCGATTACGAAGGTATAAATTTCTTCAGTGTCAGCCTTGAACTTCAATACAAGAGTTTCATACTGCTCGTTATATTTTTGATAAATGTCATTTGATAACTCTTTATAGGCTTGCAGAGCGGCGATTTGTTCCTCGCTTAGCTGCTGAGCGTCCCTGTCTTTTATGAAAGACGTCCGGCCGTTTGAATTTTCATAATTCTCCGCATACGTCCGGCCGTCCGATTGTTGTTGGACGCTTAAAACGTTTTCTTCCACAGAGCCGCTTTCCCCGTTTGACGAACCTGCCGAACAGGCGACAAGGCTCAGCGCCAATCCCGCGCACACAAGCGCTCCTGTAACCTTTTTTCTCTTACGCATAAAAATATACCTCCTTTTTTTTACCGCTGCCGCAGTTTATGCTTTCATATTAGCCTCTTAATCTTAAACGAACCTTGAAAAAATCAATTTTTTGTAAAGTTTTTTGCAAATTTTAATTTCTTAAGCATTTTTTCAAGGTTCGTTTAAGTTTTATCTTTTAATATAGTTATAATGAATTACTTACATAAGGAGAAAACAAATGTCTTTACTTCAGGTAGCTAACCTTACTAAAACCTATCATATGTCGGACGAACTAAGCTGTGACGTGCTTAAAGGAATCGACGCTCATTTTAATAAGGGCGAGATGGTTGCCCTTTTAGGCGAATCGGGCTGCGGAAAATCAACACTGCTTAATATTATAGGCGGACTCGATTCAGAGTTCGGCGGCAGCGTAATTTTTAACGACAAGTTTATGAAAGATTTTACCGCAGAGCAGATGGACGATTACCGAAAGTCGAATATAGGTATAGTTTTTCAGGGCTTTAACCTTATCAGTCATCTTACCGCGCTTGAGAATGTAATACTGCCTATGAAAATGTCAAGCTGGGATGCAAGCAAAAGAAAAGCGCGCGCTAAAGAACTGCTTAAAGCGGTAGGGCTGAAAAATCATTCAAATAAGCTTCCTAACCAGCTTTCGGGCGGACAAAGACAGCGCGTCGCTATTGCCCGCGCGCTTGCGAACGACCCCGATATTATCTTAGCGGACGAGCCTACCGGAAACCTCGATAAAGACAGCGCGGAGCCCATTATTAAAATATTGCAGGAAATTGCCCAGAATAAAAAACTTGTAATAGTCGTTACCCACTCCGAGGCGGTCGCGAATAACTGTACACGCATTATTACAATGGACGACGGGAAATTTGTCTCTTCTAAAAACAATACGCCCGTACAAAAAAGGAAAAACGAAAAAATTTTGGATATGGACGGGAACGCCGAAACGGCTCCTCACGAGGCGAAGCCTATTTCTAAAGGCGAGCTTTTCCGTTTTGCGGGCGCAAACCTGCTCTTTCAGCGGTCAAGGACTCTTTTTGTGTCATTCGGGACGTCGGTCGGAATTATCGCACTTATCTTAATGATTGCGCTGTCCGTAGGCTTGCGCGGCTACATAAATGACCAGGTTTCGGGCAACGTCAATATGCTGCAAATAAATGTGCAAAAGAACGGCTCGAACGGCGGCATCAGCGGCGATAAAAATTATTTTTGGGATTCGGATATTCAATATTTAAAAAATATGGATTATGTCGAGCGTGTCGAAACGTCCGTAACGCTCAATCTTGCGGCGGCCTACTCTTACAGCAACAACACTAAAACCTACACGGGCGACGTTTTAACTCTTACGAGCGCGCACGAAAGCTATTCCCCAGATTTAGTCGAGCCTTCAAAGCTTGAAAATACGTTGACGGCGTCACAAATTCTGATATCGAAATCACTTGCCAATATGCTTTTGGAATCATCTTATTCGGCTGATACGGTTAATTACTCATCGCTTATTGATAAAACTATCGGCATAACAATGAACGATTCGGCAAATTCAAGAGTGTTTACTATCGCGGGAATAATCGAGTCAAGCGAAGCTTTAAATAATTTTGCCTGCTGTGTGATTTCAACCACCGCTATGTCGGTTCTCGCTCCCGACGCGCCCATTACAAGCGCCTTCGTTTTTGCGACAGACGCGGACCGTTTGGAAGCTTTAATGGAGAATCTGGATATTTCACTCTTTTCCGCGTACCGCGTCGATACGACAATTGAGGACGTTTTATATTATATTAATCTGGGAACGGCTGTTTTGATTGCCGTCTGCGCTATATCTTTAATTGTTTCCGCGATTATGATTTATATCGTTATGAATATAAGCATAACCGAACGCACTAAGGAAATAGGAATATTGCGTGCGATCGGCGCAAGGCAAAAAGACATAAGAAGAATCTTTATTTTTGAATCGGGCATTATCGGCGCGCTGGCGGGATTGATAGGCTGCGCGATTTGCGGAATAATTACCGCGGCGGCAAATATTGTTTTAAGCGTTGAAATCGGTTCATCGTTAATCAGCGCGAATCCTTTAATCTACATAGGCGGACTGGCGTGAGTATACTTGTAAGCGTATTTTCAGGATTAGTTCCCGCAAACCGCGCAAGCGACGCAGACCCTGTCGAATCGCTTAGGAGGGAATAATGCGGTTATCAAACGAAGAACGGCTTAAAAAAAAAGAGCTGGCAGAAAAAAGGAAGCATTTTTGAAAAAAAAGATAGAAGAAGACAGGCTGGGAATAACGCGCAAAAAAAGCAAAAACGCGTAATGCGCTTTATGACCTACCGCATTATAAAAATCGCGTTATTAATAACCACGGGATTAATGCTTTTTATCTATACTCCCGCGGTACTGCCTTTAACCGTGCTTATCGCTTTAATGATGATTTTCACAAAAAGGATTCAAAAGGAAAAAAATAAAAACGTCAACAAGAAATACCGCATTAAAATCCGCGCCGCCGACAGTATTATTGCGATTATTATGATAGTGCTTACTGTAAGCATTACGGGTTATAACCTCGTTACCGCGTATATGAACGACGGAAACCTTAATACTTCATCGTCTGTTCAGGTAAAGCTTGCGGACGCAGGCTTCGACCAGACCAAAATCAACTCGGCAATGAAACGCATAAGCGGCGAAAACGCTTATGAGAGAACACTTACAAACGCTTTAACACTTATGACAGGCAGCCGCAATGTATTCAAGCCGCGGCGTATGGTTTTCAGAACGAAAACGCCTCCTATGAATCTTGAAGGCATGGAAAGTTCGGACGGAGCTATGCCGGCTATGAAACGGCCGAGCGTATTTAAGATGATGCGGAACATGCCGCTTGATATGTTGTTTCGGCAGATATTCAATATGGCTTGCGCCGTTATGGTAGGAATTATGGTTATTATAGGATTAATAAACGTAATTGAAAGCTTTAAATACGGCGAAATCAAAAAAATCACTTTAGGTAAAAAATTTGAAACGGCAACGGGGCCTAACGACCCATGCCCGTGCGGAAGCGGCAAAAAGGTCAAAAACTGCTGCGGCAACGCACAGCATTACATATAAAAAACGCCTGACAATAAAAAGGATTTATCGCCCCGCCAAAAGATAACGAAAGTAGTTTAGTCCGCATATAATGAAATAGTGAGCGCATATTGCGTTTTATTTTCGTCAATGCTGCTATTTTGTTACGCTAATCCTCCTTTACATATATTTAAAGGAGGATTTTTTTATATGTCATTACCTGAGTTTTCTACATTAAGCTCCGACCTTACAAGAGAGGACGCGATAAATCAAATAATTGTTTCCATAGCGATGGAAGAGCTTGCCTTAAGCCATATCATAAACGCCGAGGGCGAAAAGCTGCAATACATTTTAGGCACTTTGTCCGGATCGACTGCTGCGGAGCCTACAATCGAACAGGTGCTTGAGGTAAACGAAAGCATACGTTTGACACTTGAAAGCGCGGCGGCTCTTCAGAGTTCCCTGCGGTCAAAACTGCAAAACGCACTTAGCTCTCCGGTAATGCGCGGCGCTACGGGACCGACAGGGCCAATGGGTGAAACGGGCGCGACAGGTGAAACAGGCGCTACGGGAGCTACGGGACCGACAGGCTCAACGGGCCCCACAGGACCTTCAAACGGACTGAACGCATTTGCAGGCTTATATAATAAAGGCGCCGCCAGAGCGACCTCATTAACAGCAAATGTGCCTGCCGTAATAAAGATGCCTTTTACCACAAGTTCGGCAGGCGCGTCGTACGCAACCGCTGATAGTATTACGGTGACAGAGGCAGGCATTTACTATGTTTCTTACAGCATGACTCCAACTTTTACCCAAACCGCACAGATGACTTTTTCAATACGCTCGAACGGAGTAAACATACCGTCGACTGAAAATACTTTTGCTGTTTTGGCTTCGATTTCTCAGGTATTGTATACGGGGCAAACCATTATAGCTTTGCCGGCGGGCGCGGTTGTCGATATGGCGGCTGTTTCAAACGCAAACCAAACAATGAACTTTGACAGCGAAATGACAGAGAGTTTGAATCTGTTAAAATTAGATTAATTTAAAAGTACTACCGCCATAATTGCGGCGGCTGCTTTTACTCAAACATAAATAAATTAAAAGGAGAAAAAATGTGAAAGAAATATCTTCAGAATTATTTGCCGCATCTGAGGTAAGTGTAATAGATTCGATAGTGATAACTAAAGAAAACGATATAAGTAAGGTTTTGGCGGAGTGGACTTCCATAGATCCCGAAATAGCTATTCACGGAGACTTAATTTCAGGGCAGGCGGTAAAATTATTTATTAATTGGTCTGACAATAACGGTACAATAGCGCTTCATCAGGGTGACTATTTTACCTTTGTAATAACCGACTTCTTTGATTATAACTTTGTACAAAACGTGACGGACGTCAATCTTACAAATAATTTTGGAGAGGTTGTGGCAACCTACTCTATCTATGACAACGGCAGCAACGAAAAGGAAGTAAAAATTACCTTTACTGATTATGTTGAAACCCATACCCAAATATCGGGGGATTTTTGGAGTCTGCTGTTTGTAGGAAAAGTTACAACGACAGAAGATAAAACTTTGGAGTTTATAGTAAACGGCAATTTAGTTGCCGAAGGTGATGTTACGGTAAAACCGCCCGGAACTCTTACTCCTAAAGATACAAAAGTCGGTTACAGCCTGCC
Organism: Holotrichia oblita; assembly: GCA_023690525.1. Classification (NCBI taxonomy): domain Eukaryota; kingdom Metazoa; phylum Arthropoda; class Insecta; order Coleoptera; family Scarabaeidae; genus Holotrichia; species Holotrichia oblita. The sequence goes on from JALQSN010000267.1 coordinate 42,671, forward strand.
GTCAAGAAGCGTTAACGGCTATTATATTTTCGAGTGGCTGGTTTATCTCAACTCAAGTCGAAATACCGAAAACGGATTTAACACACTTGAAAATTTTTCTTTTGAGGATATTATTCCCTCAGACAGCCCTCACGTCTTTTTAACCGACGAGCTAAGACAGAATTTAGGTATCTTATCTAACGATTATGTTTCCGAAATCGGTGAATATACGGGAGCTGATTCTTATAGTCCCGAGAACAGATACCAAGTTTTTCTTTATCATTTTAACAGTACCGATGATAATATCTGGTATAATTTTATTAACTGGAAATCTCTTACAGACGGGCTTACAAGCGTTGGTATAGACGGCGGCGGCGGTTTGGATGTATCCGGCATTGATGTTGACGATAAATTATTTTCAGCAAATCTGGGTACTCTGACAAGGCCGGTTGCTATTAGGTATTTTACTGTATCGACAATTAAAATAGCCGAAAGCGCTTTAGGCGATAAGGAAGTTGTATCATTATTCAATAACACTTTAAAAGCAAGCTCCGGCGAAGATTTAAGCTCTTCTTTGACTCTGTACCGTTTTCAAAGCGGAGGCAGCGCTCAGGGCATTATCGGCGATTACAGCTTTTCGTTTACCAAAGTCAATGAAAAAGGCGCGTTTCTACCGGGCGCTATGTTCTCTTTATATATAAGCGAAGATTTTAGCGTCGGCGCGGACAGAATTGTATACAGTGACGGAAACGGCATTGTCGCATTTAAAAATATACCGGAAGGGACATATTATTTTCAAGAAACCATTGCGCCTTTAAATTATGTTCTCGACGGAACAATCTACAAAGTAGAGTTAACAAGAGACGGTTTTGATATTTATTACGGCGAAACTTACGAAACTAAGCTTAGCGGCAACAAAATAATTAACCATCCTCAATCTCAGGTTCAGCCGGTTCCGGTAACGCTTACGGGAACAAAATTTCTTACAGGTCAAATCCTGTCGGCGGGTATGTTCAACTTTACCGTAAAAGACAGCGGCGGAAAGGTTATAACAACGGGAACCAACGACGGAACCGGCAAGATTATTTTTGGCGATTTTGAGCTTGACCAAACTGGAGTTTATGTTTTCTCGATAGAGGAAGTGAGCGGCACTTACAGCGGAATCACCTACGACCTGTCCAAATATATTGTGACGGTTACGGTTACGGACGACGGAAGCGGAACTCTTAAAGCCGAAATAACTTATCCGTCCGAGGGCGTTATTTTCAACAATAGTTATAACGATGAGCCTGAGCCCTGCGTGAGGCCGTGTCCGTGTGATGCAACTAAAACTAATTGCAGAACCTCAATTAAAGGAAAAAAAATATGGATAGATAATAATAATGCGCTGGGACGCCGCCCGCTTTCCGTTGAAATAACACTTTTGAGAGACGGAGAGGTTTACAAAAGGCAAAGTATAGGCTCTGCCGGCGACGGTGTTTTTGTTTTTTGCTGCCTGCCTATATGGAAAAATTCAACGCAAAAATATATCTATAAAGTAGATGAACCGGCTGTCCCCGAAGGCTATACAAAATCAATCGACGGCTACGAAATTACAAACACATTGATTCCTTAATATTTTTACTGCGGTTTCTTAATAAGCATACGAAAAAAAGCGGCGGAGAGCAACAAATTTTTACTGTTGCTTTCCGCCGCCGTTTTGCTTTTTCTATCAGCTGATTTATTTAAAATATCTGTTTAATAAGCCTAAAAAGCCTTTTCCGTGGCGCGCCTCGTCCTTTGCCATTTCGTGAACCGTGTCGTGGATTGCGTCAAGATTTAATTCCTTAGCTTTTTTGGCAAGCTCAAATTTTCCTGCCGTCGCGCCGTTCTCGGCGTCAGCGCGCATCTGAAGGTTCTTTTTGGTAGACGAGGTTACAACCTCTCCCAAAAGCTCCGCAAACTTTGCCGCGTGTTCCGCTTCTTCCCACGCCGCTTTTTCATAGAACGCTCCGATTTCGGGATAACCCTCTCTTACAGCGACTCTGCTCATAGCAAGGTACATTCCGACTTCCGCGCATTCGCCGTTAAAGTTAGCCCTTAAATCGTCTAAGATATCCTTTCTTACTCCTTGCGCGACTCCGACAACATGTTCCGCCGCCCAACTCAAATCACCCGACTGCTTTGTAAATTTTGAAGCCGGTACTCCGCACTGCGGACATTTTTCAGGCGCGGCATCGCCCTCGTGAACATAACCGCATACACTGCAAATAAATTTTGACATTTGTTTATCCTCCTGATATTTATTTCTATATTAATATAAACATAAAATAAGATTTTTGTCAACCTTCGGTGACACGTCAAACGCGAAAAGCCTGTCGGCACCGACCAAACGTGAATTATGTAAACATAATTCAGTCGGACTTATTCTGATGACTCCTTTTCCGAAGTAAATTTGGAAAAGAATTTATATTTTGATTATTATCTTTTAAATACGTCTTTGTCAATACTGCCTACTCACACATTTATTTTTGTTTGCATACTATGCAATAAAGAAAATAACTTTAGGAGTATAGGATATGGATTTATACCTCAGCCCTTCCGTGCAAACGTGGAACTTAGACGTTTTCGGCGTGAGCGAATCGACTACGATGAATTTTATTGCGGACGCTATGGAGCCGCTTTTAAAAAATAATGACATTACATATAAAAGAAATAACCTTAATCAAACGCTGGCGCAAATTGTAGCCGAATCTAACGCGGGCGATTTTAAACTGCATTTAGCTATGCATTCAAACGCAACGCCGCCCGAATCTGCCGGCACTGTCCGCGGCTCGCGCGCGTACTACTACGCCACAAGCACAACCGGACGAAACGCGGCTTCAATCTTTGTCAAAAATATGAAACAAATATATCCGCTTACAAACCTAGTGCAAATGTTTCCCTCAACAGACCTTTATGAGCTTAACCACACAAAAGCGCCCGCTGTTTTGATGGAAGCCGCTTTCCACGATAATTACGAGGACGCAACCTGGATTAATAATAATATTCAGAATATCGCAAGAATTTATACAATGTCCGTAAGCGAATTTTTGGGAAAGACCTACAAGGAAATCTGCTCCTACGGCACCGTCCCAGCAACGTCCTTTACATATACGGGCTTGATGTACGGAAAAATATGTAATGCGCCGGTTGTAAACGTAAGGGCAGCTCCGGGAACTTCAAGCACAGTTTTAATGCAATTACCTGTAAATACGCAGGTGGTCATACTAAGCGGAAATTCCGGCGGCTGGGTAAAAATCAGATATAACAGCAGGGAAGGCTTTGTATCGGGCAGTTATCTTTGCATTTGCGAAACCTCTCCCTCCGTCGTTCCTCCTGCGATTTCGTGCCAAACAGGGGTTGTCTCAACAGCCGGAAGCGCGCTCAACGTGCGCTCGGCGGCAAGCGCGACCGCATCTATCGTCGGCACTCTGCCAAACTCCTCGCCGTTAATTATCCTTGGCGAAACGGGTAATTTTTACAGAATTTACTCAAACGGCCTTTACGGCTTTGCCTCAAAGGATTATATACGAAGAACTTAAAATGCGCTATCGCTACCGACCAAACGGCGCTGTCGCTGCCGACCAAACGCGATTGCTAAAGCAATCGGTCGGACTCTTTTAAAGAGTCCTTTCCCGAAGTGAATTAGGAAAAGGCGGATTATTAATGCGCTGTCGCTACCGACCAAACGCGATTGCTTAAGCAATCGGTCGGACTTTTTAGAAGAGTCCTTTCCCGAAGTGAATTCGGTAAAGGCGGATTATTAATGCGCTGTCGCTACCGACCAAACGCGATTGCTAAGCAATCGGTCGGACTTTTTAGAAGAGTCCTTTCCCGAAGTGAATTCGGTAAAGGCGGATTATTAATGCGCTGTCGCTACCGACCAAACGCGATTGCTAAGCAATCGGTCGGACTTTTAAGAAGAGTCCTTTCCCGAAGTGAATTCGGTAAAGGCAGATTATTAATGCGCTGTCGCTACCGACCAAACGCAATTGCTTAAGCAATCGGTCGGACTTTTAAGAAGAGTCCTTTCCCGAAGTGAATTCGGAAAAGGCGGATTATTAATGCGCTGTCGCTACCGACCAAACGCGATTGCTTAAGCAATCGGTCGGACTTTTTAGAAGAGTCCTTTCCCGAAGTGAATTCGGAAAAGGCAGATTATAAAATTTCTTTGTCATTCTGTGCTTTGTTCCAACGCGCTCCCTTCGAAGAATCTCTTCTTTTTAATAGTTGAGATTCTTCGTTAGCCAACCTTTGGAGCCAATCTCAGAATGACAGGAAATTTTTAACAGCATATTTATTTTGTTGAGAAATCAAATAAGTCGTTGGGTATACAATTAAATATTTCACATAAACTTCTATGCGTCCATAAGTTATGGATTTAGTTTGATTGTTTATAAATTTATCGACATTTTGCCAGCTGGTTTTCCAATTGTTGAGCCAGCCAATATTTAGTTTTTCCAGATTTTTTCAATAATTGATTCACTATCAACTTCATATCATACCCCTGTGAAGCAAATATTTTTGTCATTCTGATTCAGCATCGGAGCGCTCCCCTTGAAGAATCCCAGCCGCTTAATATTATATAAAAAAGAAAGATTAGTGCGCACCTTGTTAAATTTAAATCAATATTTAAAAAATTCATATTTTTATTATATATCAAAAATATCCTCGGCTAATTGACTGACAGGCAATATAATTGATTTTACTAACTGCTAAAGTGTGATAATTATGACAGAGTTTTGCTTATACAAAAGCAAAAGGCAGTATCACTACCGCCTTGTTTCCGTAACCTCTATATAAGTGCTAATTTTTTAAAATACTAAATTCCAAAATTTTAGGGTTTCCGTACAGCCAAGCGAAGTGAACGCCTACGAGCTTGCGAGTACAATTTTGCCTTTAATGCTATAAACAAAGTTTTTATAGCAAAGGGGGTTACTCAAGGGGGAAATTTTCCCCCTTGACACTTTATGCAAATAGTTTTTTCAGTATTGTGAAAAAGCTGTCGACTTCGACCGAGTCGAGAGATGCTATATATTCGGTCAGTTTTTGGTAATTATTTGTGGTGTTGTCTTTTGTGATATTTTGTTTAGTATATGGATTGTAATAAACCACTCCGCGCAAAGACATATCGTTCATTACGTTTGTAACTCGGTCGCGGTGGTGAGCTATCATACTGCGGTATTTGTTTTGCAGTCTTAATGCAAGCTTAGTATCGCCTTTTGATATTTGCGCAATAGACTGACGGACGCTTTTGCCGTTTGCTTTTGCAGTCAAAATATTTTCGATAAGTTCTTTAATTTCCTTATCGCTGAAAAGCTCAAAATCGTCGCGCTGGGAATTGATAAGCGTTATTCCTAAATCCTGCGCGAGTTTTGGTACAAGCTCAAACATTTTAAGCTGGCTGTAATAGTAATTGCGTACACTGTTCACGCTTCTGCCCGATTCCTCCGACAGCTTAGAAAAAGCCCACACAAGTCCCCTGTTATGCTCCGACGCCGTTTTCACATAAGAAAAGAGCTTTTTCGTTTGTTCGATACTCCAGTTATTTTCCATAAAAATAAATTTGCCTCCGTTAAATTTTGCAAATAAATTTGCTATGATAAAATTGTCGACAATTAATAGCGTTTTATACGTATATAAAATTAAAAACCTGAATATATATTGAATATGGAAATAATTCTGCATATAAACGCTTCTTTCAAATGCGTGTTTTTATTAAACGGCGCGTTTGTTGAAAAAGCCGAAACCGTAAGATATAAGTCAAATGAGTCACTGTATATTACCGTGTTGCCGCTGGACGCGCAGCACTTGCCTTATACTGTTAAACTGCTGGGCGGAAAAGCTTTGTCCAACGAGCATCTGGCTAATATTTACACATTGCAGTCCGACCGTTTTTACGTTAAATTAATTCCGCGCTTTAACTATGTTTACTCAACCGAACACCGCGAAGCGGTAACAGGCACAGGAATTATCGAAACTTTTTTTACTAACATAAGACAAGGCAATCTGATTAAAGCGCGCGAGGGGTTGACGCAGGACTTAAGCTCCTCTATTGACGACGATTCACTGAAAGCTTTTTTTGACGATTATACCGACATAGTAGAAAACAAATTTTCAAAGTCTGCGCCTAATTCTTATTATCTTATTGATAAAAATAACACGGGTATTTTGTTTTCATTTGTGCTTAAAGGACGGCAAATTGACAATATAGTTCAGGAATAATTTTGCCGTCGGCTAAAAAAATAAAATGCTATAAATCATCGGCGAAAATGTGTTTTTTCTCCGCCGGTAAAATTACAATTGCGGCGTGTATTTTACACCTTCTGCAACAGCGAAGTTGAAATTCCCGACATTAACACGCTGTTAAAACGGCATTAAACGGACTTAAGCGGCTTTTAACCCCGCCTTCGTAACTTTTATCAGCCTTAGATCTTGCGCTCCTAAGCAAAGCCCAAAATGACTCTAAACTGCAATTATATATGCACTTAAAAGCTGAATTAAACAGCTTAATCCGGACTCTTTATACAAGCGATTTTTTCGATAAATTTTATCTGGAAAAAGTCATCCTGATTCATCTCCAGCGCACTGCCCTTGAAGGATCTCAACCAATAAAAAAGAAGAGATCCTTCGAGGGGAGCGCTATGGGGTAAAACTCAGGATGACAGAATTTCTGCATAGCTAAAGTTGGTACCACCAGCGCAGCTAGTGGATAGTATACATAAAAAATGACAGCCTTTTTTCGGACTGTCATTTTTATATTATCTTTTCTTTTTATTTTGCCCGCGCAGTTTTTGAGTATAAGCGTTAAACATATATTGCCTTTGTCTTTCACGCATTAACGCTTCCTGATGCACTTGACGGTTATGCGCTTCCATTTGCTGTACCTGCAAATTATATGCCTCGACCTGCTTAATATGCGCTTGATAGGCTGCCTGCTGTCTAACGTATTCTTCGTAAGCCGCCTGCTGCCTTAAATACTCCTGATGGTTCGCTTGCTGACGCGCGTACTCATCGTATACCTGTACCGCCTGCGGCGCTGTTACAACCGGATATTGATCGTTCGGATTTGAATAAATTACGGGCATATTCTGTTGGGACGGTGCGCTTGAAATATAGGTAATGCTTTCTTTAATTTTCTTTGCTTTTTTCGGCTTCTTATAGCGCGGCGCTTTTTCCGCTCTGTAAGTTACTCTGCCTCCGTGAGACTTCTTTTTGACTAAGATAACGATTATCAGCACGGTTACCGCAACAAATATTACAGAGCCCGCGACAATGACGGTTATTAAGAATATCTGCATAATATTGCTTGTTTCAAAATCGATATATTCTATTTTTGAAATATAATTATTATCGCCTACATAAACCGCCTTATGCGAATTTTTGCCTTTTGTAATAACGGTATCGGGGTCTGCCCATACCCAGCCTTCCGGAAGCTCTATACTTGAAAGCGACAGGCTGTCGGAGTGCTTAATTAATTTTGCGAACACAGGCGGAGCCGGCTCGGCTTTTTCTATTGTAAAAGTAAATTCATAGCTTACCGAATTATAGTTTTGAGTATTCGGAATATAGGTTGCGTATATGGTGTAAGTCCCTGCCTCAAGCGGTAATTCAGACACATTCCATACCCAGCCGCTGCCAAGAGATATACTGTCAAGCTTTAATCCCTCATAGAATACTATGTTTCCAATTTGAGGAATCTGAGGGCTTGCCTTAAATACCGTAAAGCTGACGCTATAGTAGCATATATTATAATTCTTTAAGTCCGAAGGTACATATACCGCAGTATAGGTTTTAGCGCCGGCAGATATAAGCGTGCCTGACTCCTCCCACGACCAGCCGCCCGCAAGCGCGATGCTGCTCAGTTCGCCGTCAAAATATGTGAAATCCGCAACCGACGGGAAAACTGAAATCGAAGGGTCTGCTTTTAAAATTACAAAAGCCAAGCTGATAATTTTTGGATTGTAGTTTTCTGTATCGGACGGAGTAAATATAGCGGTATAGCTTTTGCTTCCCGCCGAAAGCGAGGCGCTCGGAGTTTGCCATGCCCAGCCGCTTGGCAGGGTGATATTACTCAGCCTGATATTTTCAAAATAAGTCAAGTCGTTTATAACCGGAGCTTCCGGCGCGGATTCAGCCTTTAAAATGATAAAGCTTATTTCACGCGTTGCGGTGTTTAAATTGTCCGTATCGTCCGGCGTGTATATAGCGGTAAACGTTCTTGCTCCGGCAAAAAGGGACGTATTTTGCTCTGTCCATTCCCAGCCATACGGAAGTTCAATATCGCTCAAAATTATTCCTTCAAAATATACCGTGCCGTTTATTACAGGCAGGATTATATCAGGATCGCCTTTAATAACCGTAAAGCTTAGATTAAAGCTTGATTCGTTAAAGTTTTCATCGTCCGGCGTATATATAGCTACATACGTCCTGTATCCTGCGTTTAAAGCGGTTTGCGGATTTTGCCACGACCAGCCTTGCGGCAGAGTAACTTTACTTAGTGTAATCCCGACATAATATTTAATATCCGCAAGCACAGGTAAGTCAGGCTGAAAGTCGGCTTTTAAGATTACAAAATAAATATTCCTTGTTATAGAATAATAGTTAACCGAATCCTGAGGCGTAAATTCCGCCATAAAAGCATTACTGCCGGTAAGCGGCGCGGTTTCCGGCGAAAGCCAAGCCCAGCCCTGCGAAAGAACAATGTCGTTTAATGTAATTCCTATGAAATATTGTATTTCATCAATAACCGGTGACGCAGGATTTGGATTTGCTTTTAATATTACAAAACTTATATTTCGTATTACTTCATTATAATTTGCCGCATCCGACGGAGTGTACACCGCGGCATAAGTTTTGCTGCCCGCAGTAAGCGCGGTTTCCGGCGCAGACCATGACCAATCCGAAGGTAAATCTATATTGCTTAAGATTATACCGCTAAAATACGTTATATCGGTTACTGACGGCGTATCAGGGTTAATATTTGCTTTTAAAACCGCAAAGGTTAAATTGCGCGTAATATTATTATAGTTCACGGTATCGAACGGAGTATATTCCGCGGCATATGTTTTGCTGCCCGCAGTTAGCGCAGTTTCCGGCGAAAGCCAAGTCCAGCCTGTTGGCAAAGATATATTGTCTAAAATTAAGCCGGCAAAATATGTTATATCGGCTATTACAGGCGTTGAGGGATTAGAGTCTGCCTTTAATACCGTAAAGCTTAAATTGCGCGTTATATTATAGTAGTTAACCGCATCGGACGGAGTATATTCCGCGGCATATGTTTTACTTCCCGCAATAAGAGCCGTTGCCGGCGAAAGCCATGCCCAGCCCGAAGGTAAGCTAACGCTGTTTAAAGTTATGCTGTTAAAATATGTTATGTCGGTTATCACAGGCGTTGAGGGATCAGGATTTGCTCTTAAAACCGTAAAGCTTAAACTGCGTGTCAAATAATTAAAGTTTGCAGTATCGGTCGGATTGTATACCGCAGAGTAAGTTTTATTTCCCGCAGTAAGCGAAGTTTGGGGCGCGGCCCAAGTCCATTGAGCCGGAAGCGTTACGCTGTTTAAGGTTATGCCGCTAAAATATGTTATGTCGGTTATTACAGGCGTTGAGGGATTCGGGTCTGCTTTTAATACCGTAAAGCTTAAATTACGCGTCACGTTATTATAGTTTGCAGAATCGGAATGAGTATATACCGCGGAGTAGGTTTTATTTCCCGCGCTAAGAGACGTTGCAGGCGCAGACCACTCCCAGCCCGCAGGCAGGGTAACATTGCTTAATATTATTCCGCTAAAATATGTTATATCGGTTATTACAGGAGATGTCGGATTAATGTCTGCTTTTAATACTGTAAAGCTGATTTGCGCTGTTGCCGGCAAATAAGTGTTGTCCCCTGAATGCTGAGCCTCATAAGTCTTTGCTCCCGCTGTCAATAGCACGTCGGTTTTCCAGCTCCAGCCGGCTGAAAGAGTAATACTCGACAGCCAAAGGTCAGGACTGTATGTTATGTTTGCGACAGTCGGCGCGGTCGGGCTGATTCTGGTTACAGTATAGCCCGCACTGTAAATTACGCCGCTTTGTACGTTAGTGTTATTCGAAGTTACCTGAACCCTTATGGTTTTTCCAGCGTCGGATACCGCAACTGTATATGTGCTTGCGGTTGCGCCCGATATGTTGCTGTAACTGCCGCCGTCCGATATTTGCCAAATATATGAAATTTCAGGGCCTGTAATGGTTGCAGAATACTTGACAGCCGCCGTTAATACCATTCCCACTGCAGGGGTCCCGGTGATACTTACCGTAGAAAGCTGAGGACGTCCGTCAGTAATGACCGTCGTCGACGCGCTTGTCATACTTCCCGCCTGAACGTTAGTATTGCTTGAAGTGACTGTGACGCGGATATAACCGCCGCTTTGCGCAGGAGTTATAGTATATGTCTGTGCGGTTGCGCCCGATATATTCGACCACGATGTGCCGTTAGAGGAAAATTGCCACTGATACGTTAAACCCGGACTTGAAACTGTTGAACTTAACGTCACGGAAGCCGTCAGCGTTTTATTGACGCCCACCGAGCTGGCTATATAAACCGAAGTTATTGTCGGCCTTGCGTCAACCGCTACCGTAGCCGCGCTGGACATGCTTCCCGCCTGCACGTTAGTATCACTTGATGTAACAGTAACGCGCAAATATCTTCCGCCCTGTGCGGACGGTATTGCATATGTGCTTGCCGTAGCGCCGGAAATATTTGTCCACGACGTGCCGTTAGTTGAGTACTGCCACTGATACGTAATCGCAGGACTTGCAATCGTCGCGCTGTACGATATGGTTGCAGTCAATGTTGAGCTTACTGCAACGTTACCGCTGATTGTTACCGAATTAATTTTAGGGCGCGTATCGGTAAAAGAATACGAAAACCCGCTTGATACCGACACTGTCTGATAAAACGTTACCACATAAAGATATACGTCTCTTCCGCTTGTATTTAAAACCTGTGCGCTTCCTTTAGTCAGTGGCGTGAGTGAAGCGCCTTGTGCGCCTGAAGAATAATAAGACGAGCCTTCCTTTATTAAAGGGTCTTTAGGAATCGCCGCATAATATCTTGTACCGGCTTTCCCGTCGTTCGGCGCCGTGATAGTAATTTTAGCGCTTGGGTCACTGCTTGACCCCGTAAGCTTATAAAGCTTTTCGTGCGAAGCTCCCGCAGAGGGCGTACTTCCGTAGCCGGACAGTGAAATTGCGCCGCCTGACGCCAAATCAGGTATTTTTTCCGAAATATAACTGCTTCCTACCCATCCACGACCGCTGCCGAGTTCGGTATAAAGCCAGCCGTCGCTTCGTCCCATTACAGGCCTTATTGCCCAAAGGTTGTCGGGGCATTTTGTAGAATTCAGAATTTTTGTTGCCTTAGTCCCTGAAACGTCGCCGCCGTCCGCCCCGAAATTTTCCATAAATAGAAAATAAAAAGTTTCGAGTGAGTTAGCTCCTCCGGTACCTAATCCGGTTGCCGCCTTAATCGCATCGCCGATAGACTGCTTCATAGAAGTAATTTTGCTCTTATTGTTGTTATATGCTGTCGTTGATGTCGCAACAGGATAGGTTGACTTGAAATGGTTATATACTTTCGTCGCAAAATTAGCGTATTTTTTATACATTATTTTTGAGCCGGTCGATATCATACCGTAGTTTTTGCCTCCGCCGCCCCAGCTCAGAAAATCGCGCGCACCCGAACCGTTGTACGTATTCACTACCGAGCTATAAAAATGCCCTGTAACTTCCACTCCGGATTGAGTATAATAAGATTTTGCAACCTCCGACATCATTTCATTAAACCATACAGTGTCGGAAAAATAATTAGAATAAGCTCCGAAATATAAATCAAATAATAAATGCTGGAATTCATGCGCCATTGTGCCGTAAATATCCAGTTTATCTTCTGCGGCTCCCGTAAATTGTCCGTAACCGTAAGTGCCGAAATCCACATGAATCATAGCTAAACGGCTCCCGTCTGTAAAATAATCGCCGTTAGTAAAAAAGCCCGCCGGACCGTTTAAGTCGTGAAGCAATATATTAACTTTACCGTCGCCGGCCAAATCTCCTTCTACAGATACGTTAGAGTACGGCATTGTAACTCTCACGTTTTTAAACGTTGCGAAGCCTGTTGTAGTATTTGTCATACGGTCGTAAATACCGTCGAAAGCAGTCGCTATTTCACTTGCAAGCGCCGCGGTAAGATCCCGCAGCTTACAGCTTGCATTATGCGCCTTTGAAGGATATGCTCTGTGAAAATCAGTATCATCCAGTATCCATATGTTCGCATTCCTGCCTTGAGCTACTAAATTGCCTTTAACAGGATAAGTGCCGCTTGAGCCGTAATTGCTCGAACTCATATAAAAAGGTCTTGTATCATTTACATTAAAAGGACCCGGATAAGTCACCGCTTGCGCCGCTGTCGCCTGTATCAAAGAGGTTGAAGGCTCTTCATACTCCACCGTGCGGTGGCGTTCCGGATCGTTTTCAATATAAACCGTTTCCAGTTCCCCAAGTTCGTTATTTACTGTAGCGTAAAATCTTTCGCGCTCTACCTCTAAAGCCGCGTCCGACACCCCCGCCTCCAAAGCCTCGTTCGCAAGCGCGGAATTTTCAAAAGAATAAAACGAAGCAGCCCCACTGAATACTAATAAGGCGAGCAACAGAAAACTTACTATAAATCTATATATTTTTTTACAAGGCACTTTTCCCATTGTATACTCTAATATACTATATATGATAAAAAAAGTCAAGTGTTATAATATATATTAGACTGAAGTCTTTCAAAGGGGACACATAGTTTCCCCTTTGAGAAACCCCTTCGGCACAAAAACTCACAGTTTTTGTGCCATTAAAGGCAAAAATGCACTCGCAAGCTCGTAGGCGGTCGCTTCGCTTGGCTGCAGGGACACCCTGAATTTTTGAAATTAATTTTGATTTTTGCCGGCGAAATTCGTCTTTTAAAGCTTTCGCGCCGTTTTTTTGCTAAACCTTCTCTTCGGTTGTCCGCGAAAGTTTTTCATCCTTCCAGTCTTTAATAATTTCAAGTAAGTCCGCAGTCTGTTTCAATTTTTCCGGCCGGTCCAAAAAAGCATGGCGGGTTTTTTTAAACATAACTAAGGTAGAATCCACATCGCTCTGTGCAAGCTTTTCGGCAAACTCAATTCCGCTTTTAGCCAAAAGGTCATACTCGCAAACAACGGTGAGGACCGGCGGCAAATCTTTCAAATCGCCCTCAAGCGGCGACACTCGGATATCTGTTCTTTCCGCACCGTTTAAATACCACTTATGCATTACCTTGGTCATCGGCAATTTGGGCTTTTTAAATGTTACATAAGGATAAAGCAGGATTAACCGCGATATTGAAAACTCTTTTTTCTCTTTAGCTATAAGCGCGATAACAGCCGCGAAATTGCCGCCCGCGCTGTCCCCCGAAACGGTTATATTATTTTTATCTATTTTTAGGGTATCGGCATTATCGTTTACCCATTTGCAAGCCAGATAGCAATCCTCTAAGCCGTGCGGAAAAGGATATTCGGGCGCTAAATGGTATTCGACCGAAATAACCGTCTTGTTCATTTTGGCGGCATATGCAGAGCAATAATTATCAGCATTGTCTAATGTTCCGCCAAAAAAGCCGCCGCCGTGAAAAAACATCGTTGCGGCACTTTTTTGTGAGGAAGAAGCGTTATAAATCCTCAGTTTGATTTTGCCGTTATAACCCGCAATAAAACACTCGGAAGTTTTAATCTCATTCCCGTAAAGATTTACCTTTTGCGGTGAGCCGCCGCGAAGCTTAGCAAGGCTTGAGCGCATCGCTTTTTCCATAATTTTTGCAGGAATAAACCGCAGAAATGTCAGGCGGCGGTCGGGCTTTTCCGTTGTTGACGATGTTTTTTCAATATACCTGAGATTTGAAACGCTTCCGTCATACCGCTGTTTAAGTTCTTTTTTATTCGGCATATTTTTTTATTCCCTGAAAATATTTTTTTAATTAACCGACAATCAGGCAAGATACTTATTTAGAGTACCTTTATAACAATCTTGCGCCGTTTTATAACTTTGGGGTTAAAATATTCCCACTGCGCCAAGGTTTTATCGTTATCCTCGAATTGCGGATATGCTTCGGTACGCACAAAGCCGTCCTCCATAAGATTTTTCAGGATATGGTGTATCATTACGCCGTTGACGCCCTTTGCCTGATGTTCTTTTTTCACGCCGATAAGGCATAACTCAAGCGACTTGGTTTTTTTGAGCTCGCTCAAAATGCGGATAAAGCCAAACGGAAAAATATTCCCCTTAGCTTTTTGAACCGCGCCGCCGATTGACGGAAAGCAAACGGCAAAGCCGATAACGTCGTCATTTTCATCTAACACGGCGCACATATAGCGCGTGTTTATTATCAGCGAAAACTGCGCGGCAATCTGCTCGTAAAGCTCTTTTGTAAACGGAATAAAGCCGGGCAAATCGGCGTACGCGTTGTTAAAACATTCAAACGCTTTCCAGCCGTATTTTTTCGCAAACTCCTTAAACGTTTTTTCCTGTGCTATTTTATAGCGGGAATGTTTTAGGACATAGCTTGAAATGCGGCTGAACTTATTAAGTATTTTTTCGTCCGGCAAAATTTCAAGCTCAAGCCAATTACTCTCCTTACCGTATCCGCACTTTTCTATCAGCGCGTCGTAATATGGGTAATTATAGTTAGTGCCGATATTTGCAATCTTGTCAAAGCCTTCGATAAGATAGCCCGAGCGGTCGGTTTCGTTAAAGCCGTACGGCCCGTGTACCGTATTCATACCGCGCGATTTTGCAAAATCTTCGACCGCCGAAAAAAGCGCTTTTGCAACTTCCAAGTCGTCAATGCAGTCAAAGCGCGTAAACCGCACATTTTGTTTATTGTTTCTTTTATTATAATCCCTATGTAAAATCGCGCCTATCCTGCCCGCCGCCTTCCCGTCCTTGTAGGCTACATAATACTCCGCCTCACAATCCTTAAGCGTGGGATTTTTTTCAGGGTTAAGCATTTTCAGCTCGTCCCCTGTAAAGATAGGCACAAAATATGGATTCTTATCGTAAAGCTTAACCGGAAATAAAACAAACTCCCTCATAAGCTTTTTGTTGGTAACTTTTACAATGTTTATCATTAGTTTCCCTCCACTGGCTCAAAAAAACATTTGATACGGGCTACGTGCGACAAAATGGCTCAGTCGAGTACTAAATTGTACACTCAGTCGCCCTTTTGTCGCCTGTTACCCGTCTGAAACACTTTTTGAGCCAGCCGCTTTCAATTTATCAGATTCTCTATTTGCTAGTTTTAACGTATTTATTGTGCATATCTTCAGTCACGCCGTTATTCTCTATAATTTCTTTATAAAAATATGCGGAGTCTCTCGGCGTTCGTTTTTGCGTTTCATAGTCGCAGTGTACAAGCCCGAAGCGCGCGCTCTCGCCTTCCGCCCATTCAAAGTTATCCATAAACGTCCAGTAATAATATTTTTTTATAGGAAGCGGCGACATTGCTAGGCCTTTTAAATGGTCGTAAATATATTTGCTTCTGAAAGCGTCTTTAGCATCGCATGTTCCGTTTTCGGTAATATAAATATCGGCGGGATATTTTTTATATATTTTTTCTGCTAAGGTTACGATGCCTTGCGGATAAATTTCCCAGCCTAAATCGTTGTATTTTTCGCCCTCTTTCGCGCCCGGCTTAAATCCCTTTACGGTCTGGCGCGTATAGTAATTTATCGCGTTAAAATCGTAGTATTTCCCTTTTTTGACCTTCAGAGTATTTTTAAGCGGATAAGAAAATTTGCCCGTATTTACAGCTTTTGTCAGCTTTGTCTGAAAAAGGCTTTCCAGAATTTTAGTAATAGTACGGTTGAACGGATTGTATTTGTTTTTGGGGCTGAACACCGCCAAATGATTTGCAAAGCTCACACGAACATCATTAAAACCTAATTCACGGCTTATTTCGTGAATTTTGTTATATGCCAAGATATGCGCGCAGGCTAAGTTTGACATAACCTTAAACGCTCTTTTAACACTTTTTACACCGGGAGTAAAAATGCCGTCGGCATACGACATATATGCGTAAACGTTCGGCTCGTTTATTGTAATATATTCTTTTACATACTGCCCGAAATTGCGCACGGCAAATTCGGTAAACTTAATAAAGTGCCTGACATTTTCTTTATTTTCAAAACCGCCTAAGTTCATAAACCATATAGGGCTTGAAAAGTGATGCAGCGTCAAAAGCGGCTCGATGCCGTATTCCTTCATTAAAATCAATTCGTCGATATAGTGTTGTACGGCGGCTGAATCGTACTCGCCCTCTTTAGGCTCGATTCTCGCCCATTCTATGCCGAATCTGTAAGCGCGGATATTGAGCTGTTTCATTAGCAATAAATCTTCTTTGTAAAGCTTGTAATGCTCGTTCGCGCGCAAAGTGTTTGTTCCGTCCTTTGTCCGCCCCTTTTGCATTGACCATTCATACCAGTCGTTGTTCTTGTCTCCGCCCTCAATCTGAACGGCGGCGGTGGCAACGCCTAAAACAAAATTCTCTTTTAATTCAAAAGCTTTCTCTTCCACTTATTTACCCTCCACGTTATCTTCTTTGTAAAATTTCGCGTCAGGAAACACTTTTTTCCTGAATAAAAAGTAGCAGATTAAAAATGTTATTACGCCTATCCCTACTGCAAGCAGTATAAAAAAGTTCCAGATAAACATCTTTTTTTTTGGCAGTTCCATTAAGACAAGCTTTATTAAGCAAAATATTGTCAATACATATTGAACCATTATAACGGGAATTAATATTGCCCATATAGTACTGATTGAATAAAACATTCTATTCCCCTTGCGTCAGCGTTTGCGTAATTTTTTCTTTTAATTCTTTTGCGGACAAAATGTAATTAGCCGCCGATTTTAGCTCTTTGGTATTTTTAACGCCTTTCAGATAATACCCCAAATGCTTCCGCATATTCACTACCGTGTATTTCTCGTTAAAATATTCCAGCATATAGTCAATATGTTTTAAAAGCGTTTGACATAATTTTTCGCGCTTTTGTTCGTCTCTTACATGCTTTTCACTAAAAATTGACGGATTGCCAAGCGCGCCGCGCCCTATCATTACAGCGGCAGTTTTATAGTTTTTCATTTTTTCTAAAGCTTCGCTTTGGTTTTTTACGTCGCCGTTGCCGACAACGGGAATACTAAGCGCAGCGGCGACATTACCTATAATGTCCCAATCCGCCTTTCCGCCGTACAACTGTTTAGTAGTTCTTCCGTGAACGGTAATCGCCGCCGCCCCTGCGTTTTGCGCGCCTTTAGCAAAATTAACGGCGTCTACGCTTTTCTCGTCCCATCCCGTCCGCATTTTTACGGTTACGGTTCTGCCTGTTTTTGCAACGTCCTCTATCAGCCTGAAAGCTTGCGCCGGCGTTTTCAAAAGACTTGAACCGTCGCCGTTTTTTGTAACTTTCGGCATAGGACAGCCAATATTAATATCTATAATATCGAATTTATCAAGCTCGCCGCTTTGTATCGCTTTTATAAAAAAATCGCTTTCGTGCCCGAAAAGCTGTACGCATGAAGGCGTTTCATTTTGCGCCGTAGTAAGTAACTGCGCGGTATTTTCGTTTTTATAGCAAAGCCCCTTTACGCTTACCATTTCGGTTACGGTAAGCCCCGCGCCTTCTTCTTTACAAAGCCGCCTAAAAGCAATATCCGTAAAGCCGGCAAGCGGCGCCAAAACAAGCCTGTTTTTAAGTGTGGTTTTTCCTATTTTGAGCGGTGAAAAAAGTATATTTTCTTTTTCAATCATAGCAAATCGGTCAATTCTTTTTTTGCTAAATCATTTTCTTTTTTGCAGTTTTCAATAAAAGTATTTAAGATGCCGTTGAGCTCGACCTCTGCGTCTTTCTTTCCGCACACGGAATACGCAACGCACAAAAACAATAGCTTTGCGATATCTTTATTATCTGCCGCCCCTTTTAATAAATCCTTGATTTGCGCCGCATCTAATTTTAATCCTGCCTTTACAGCCTTTTTAATAGCTTTTTGCGCTCTCAAAGCGGACGGAAAAATTTGCGGAATTGAATCCAGCGTGTCCGAGAGAGATTTTTGATTTTTCTCTTTTGCCTTAGCCGCTTCCCAAAAGTTAAGAGCCGCGACGGCGTTATCAGCCTTATTTTCGCCGAAAATATGCGTATGCCTTGAAATAAGCTTTTTACAAAGCGCGTCCGAAACGTCACCGAACGTAAACTCGCCGCTGCGCTTTGCTATGTCGCTGTGAAAAACGCTTTGCAGCATAACGTCGCCGACTTCCTCAATCATATTGGTAATGTCGCCGCTGTCGATTGCATCAACCGCCTCGTACGCCTCCTCAATAAGATTAACGCGGATAGAAGAATGTGTTTGCGCCTTATCCCACTCGCAACCGTCTTTTGCGGTAAGCTTTTCCATAACTTTTAAAAGGTCGGAAAAAGTATATCTTTCCTTATTAAAGCCTTCGGTCTCATTAATGAAAAACGAAGCGGAATAATTATACTTTGACTGCCTGTCGGTATCCTCAAGGCTTAAAACCGTTTCCTTGCCGTTATATGAAAATAAAACGGTTTGGGAAGGCGGATAAAACTCCAATAAATACAGCTTAACTTCTCCCGCCAAAAGAGGATTGTCTATTCCGTTTATAAGCAGCGGAATGTTAGAATCAAGGAGCGGCCGTTTTGTTAATAGCTCATACGCGCCGATACTAAGGCACGAGGAAGCAGGCTGTTTTGCGCCTAAGGTCAGTCCCGCGATAATTTGAATATCAATATTATTCTTTCTTGCAAGCTCATATAAAATTATTACCGTATTGTCAGAATATGCGTCACCGTCCACGCAATAAGTAACGTCATCCACTTTTGCCGCATCGATAATTTTTAACGCAATATCATTATACAGTTCGTTAAAATCTTTTGCCTTTTCAAAAAGCTCATCAAACGACACCGCGTTTTTTGCTTTTAAATCTTTAGACGGTTCGCTCAGGAATGTGCGCGTATATAAAGTCTTTGCGTTTTTTACCGCGTTTGCCGCAGCCGCCGTCCGTTCACTTAATCTGTTTCCAAGTCCTACTACTATTATCATAATACTTATATTATGCCACACCGGTGCAGTAAAGTCAATAATCGTTCGCATAAATTGCAATTTAAATCAACATAATATAAAAGGCTGATAAAGACAAAAATCAAAGGGGCAAAAGATGTTTTATATAACAAATGAGCGCGCAGGAGAAGCGCATGAATATAACGTTGTTTCGCCAAGCGGAACAATCGACGCAGTTTTGATATTAGAAAAGGACGGACTTTTTCCGCCCGCCCTCTCTTTTACTCATTATTTTATTCCGTTAAATCAGTAAAACTAAAACGTATTTACATATTTTTATAACAAATTTTTTCGTAAGTCCGCATCCGTCAAAAGCGATAAATATTTCGGCGCGACGTCGAAAACTGTAAGCGCGCCCGTTTTCCCCTCGTCCGCCAACCGTTTTACCGCCCTTGCATATGCCAAGAGTATGCTTGAAGTAAATTGCGGATTGGAATCAAGTTTTATAGAAAATTCGATTAAATGATTTGTGACGGCGTCCGTCTTGCCACTCCGCAGTACAAACCCGCCGTGAGGCAGAGCCGTATGGCGAGAGTCAAACTCATTCTCATCTATAAAATGCACAACCGTATCGTAGGGCGCAAAATAATCGGGCATTGTTATAATATCTTTTTCCATTCTTGCTTTATCGGCATTTTCTTCCGCTACTATATAACATTCTCTTAAATGTTTTTCTTTTACTGTCAGATTAGCCGCATTGCCGCTTCTGACTTTTTTTAGTGCTTCGTCTTTGGGAATAGTATATTGGATAGCTTTTTTCACGCCGTTAATTCTTCTGAGTGCGTCGGAGTGTCCTTGGCTTACTCCTTTGCCCCAAAAGGTATAATCTGTGCCGTTTGGCAAAACCGCGCCGAAAACCGCCCTCATAAATGAAAACAGTCCCGGATCCCACCCCGAGGAAATCAGCGCAAGGTTACCGCCGTTTTTTGCCGCCTTGTCTACTTTTTCAAAATGCTCGGGTATACGCTGATGCGTGTCAAAGCTGTCCACTATATTAAACCTTTCAGCTAAGGCGGGAGACTGCAAAGGCAAATCCTTAGCGGAACCGCCGCACAAAATAGCAACGTCGACTTTTTCTTTCAGCGCGTCTAACTGCTCATAGTTATATACCGGTACATCTATTTTAATATCAAGCGGACGTCTTGATATTAACGCCGTAAGCTCCATATCGGGAAAATGCTTTAAATTTTCTATCGCCGCCTTTCCCATATTTCCGTATCCTGCTATCGCAATTCTTGTTTTCATTTATATGTTTCTCCTTACAGTAAAATTATATCACTTATTATCTTAAATGTAAAATCGGTTACGCTTGAAAAGTTTAAAAAACTGCGAAAAAAAACGAAGAAACTCAACTTTTATAATTGTTGAGATTCTTCGCTGGGAGCGCGCTGGAGTGCGGCTCAGAATGACATTTGATTTTTACTCGTGTCATTCTGAGTGCATCTCCAAAGGTGGCTAACGAAGAATCTCTTTTTTACTGTTGGGATTCTTCGATGGTAGCGCGTTGGAGTGCGGCTCAGAATGACATTTAATTTTTTTCGGGAAAGGACTCTTTAAAATCCTGCAGATTCCGAATTCATTTCGGAATCTGGCTCTCTATAAAAGTCCGACCAAAACGATTTATCGTTTTGCGTTTGGTCGATTATTCGCATTTCCCGAATTTACTTCGGGAAAGGACTCTTCTAAAGCCCGCCCAAATCGGCGCCGCGCCGATTTGCGTCTGGGCGGCTATTTTTTCCCCACCTCTTTAAAAGAAACGCCGAATTTATTACGACAAGTACGCTTGAACAGTTATGAATAAGCGCGCCCGTTACAGGGTTTAATAAGCCTAAAAGATTGAGTACTAAAGCTAAAACGTTTATTGTCATCGACATTATAATATTCAGCTTAATAGTATTTAAAGTCTTTTTGAAAAACTTCGTAACGCGGGCGACGTTCTTGATATCGTTATTCATAAGCGCGATGTCGGCGGTCTCGATTGCTATGTCGCTGCCGAGCGCGCCCATTGCAATAGAGCAGTTGCTTGCCGCTAAACACGGCGCGTCGTTTACTCCGTCGCCAACCATACAAACCTTTTTTCCGCTTTGCTTTATCTGCTCTATTTTTGCTAATTTTCCTTCGGGCAAAAGGGATGCGCTGTAATTTGTAATGCCTGCTTTTTTTGCAATGTCGGCCGCGGCAAAACGGTTATCGCCTGTAAGCATAAGCGTTTCGTAGCCGCTTGAATTAAGCTCCGCGACGCATTCCGCCGCGCCGTTTTTTATCTCGTCCGAAAGTATGAAAAGCCCCGCTAAGCCGTCGTTTATTACAACCGCGACAACCGTTTTTCCTTGTGAAAAAAACCTTTCCGCGTCAGCCTTTGCGTCCTCTGTATCAACGTTTATTCCGTCTAAATAATCCCACTTACAGCAAAGAATTTTGTTCCCCTCCACCGTACATTCAACGCCGCTTCCCACCAGTGATTTAGTATCCTTGGATAAAGGCAAAGAAACGTGTTTTGAACAATACAAAACGATAGCTTTTGCTAAAGGGTGCTCGCTGAGAGCCTCGCAAGCGCCCGCAAACGCCATAAGGCGCTCTTTATCGCCCGAGTAGCATATTATGTCGTCCACAGCAATGCTGCCCTGCGTAAGCGTTCCCGTCTTGTCAAACGCGATAGTATTTACTTTGGCAAGCTCCTCTAAAGCGGCGCCCGATTTGATTAATACACCGTGCCTTGAGCCCGCCCCGAGTCCCGCAGCAACGGCCGTCGGAGTAGCAAGGGCAAGCGCGCACGGACAGAACACTACAAGCATGGTAACGCCGCGCAAAACGGCCTCGCTCATGTCGGATTTTGTGAACGCAAAATAAGTCAAAAAGAATACCGCTATACTTAAAATTATCGCGCCGGGGACTATAAAACTTGCCCATTTATCAGCAAGCCGCGAGATAGGCGCCTTCTTTCCTTCCGCCTCTTCGACAAGCTCCCTCAGCTTATTTACAGCCATCTGGTCGGACGTTTTTGTAACGCAGATTTCCACCGCGCCGCTTTTATTAAGCGTGCCGCCGTAAACGCTATCGCCCTTTTTTTTGTCCGCGGGCATTGATTCGCCCGTCATTACCGATTCGTCAACCGCCGTTTCTCCCGACAGAATATAACCGTCAACGCTTATGATATCGTTTGGCAAAACTACTACAATATCGCCTATTTTTACATCCTTAACAGGCTTTTCGATAATCGTATCGCCCACTCTGTACTTAGCCGTTACGGGCGCTAAGCTCATTAACCTTTCGACTCCCGAACGCGCCTTACCTACGGTTATATCCTCTATAACGCCGCCGAGCTTCATTAAGAAAGCTACCTCGCCCGCCGCAAAAATATTGCCGTGCCCGTGTTCGCCGCCCGGTAAAACTTTTGTAAGCATTAGTATTTCCAACACTATACACGCGATTATTGATATGGATATCAGCAATGCGGAAGTGATTTTTCCTTTAAAAAGATTTTTAAACGCGCTGATAAATATTGACGTTCCGCAAAGTATAACCGCTATGTAGCCAGCGTCAAAATATTGAAATATTGTTCCGTGTATTTTTTCCGCCATTACATAACTGACTATAAGCGAGGCAAGCGACACGCCCAAAATTATCCACACACTGTATTTTGAAAATACGCTTTGACCTTTTTTTGATTGCGTTTTCCCGCAGCAGTTTTGATTTTCAACTTTCTTCGGCGTTGTGCCGCAACAGTTTTCGTATGCGGGTTTTTTTACCGCGCCGGCTTCACCGTGGCAGCAGCTGGATTTTTCTTCTTTTGCTTCTTTGCTTTCTCTGTGACAACAGCTTGGCTTTTCTTCCTTTACTTCTTTACTTTCACTGTGGCAACAGCTTGGCTTTTCTTCTTTTATTTCTTTATTTTCGCCGTGGCAGCAACATTCTTTTTTTTCTTCGCTATTCATATTCAGCTCCTATAAATACATTTGCAGAATTTTATTAAATTCCGCTATCTGCTCCAAAACCTTTTCCTCGTCTCCCGCCGATTCCTTTATGCAGGTGTTTAGGTGATTTTTAAGCATCGTTATGCTTGCATTTTTCACCGATTTTTCTATCGCAAGAAGCTGGGTAATTATGTCCACGCAATGTTTTTCATCTTGAATCATTTTACGCACAGCCTTGATATGCCCTTCAATCGTAGCAAGCCGCGAATCTAAACTTGTATTACAATCTTTCATCTTTGCTCCTTAACCCCACCCCCATGGAGGGGGGGGGTAGTTATAGTATATGCCATTAAAACAGCCTTGTCAACAATATTTTACAAAATTTTTTAATTATTTATCAGATTTTACCGTACATTAAAAAACAGCCGCTTTATTCGAAAAACGGATAAAGCGGCGTCAATATATTCTAGGTTGGCTTACGAAGAATCTCAACAGTAAACAAGGTAGAGATCCTTCGACG
Source organism: Holotrichia oblita (assembly GCA_023690525.1). Classification (NCBI taxonomy): domain Eukaryota; kingdom Metazoa; phylum Arthropoda; class Insecta; order Coleoptera; family Scarabaeidae; genus Holotrichia; species Holotrichia oblita. The sequence continues at coordinate 66,275 of JALQSN010000267.1, forward strand.
GGAGCGCTACGGGGCAGAGCTCAGGATGACAGAAAACATTCTAATGTC